>RQOL01000001.1:0-20018 GCA_013076295.1 Sanderia malayensis
GATGATCACCCGATTTCAATCACATCAACTGAAGCAGTTACATAATGCCCTGAAATGTTTTCGGAACACCAGCTCAATATACTATTCTGGAGAAGATTAGTGAGGTAGGTTGCATTGGTTTTTATCTTGCCACTAAAACGACTTGCTTAGGGTATCTTGCAAATGTGCTACCATTTGATAATTATTGATTTCCTATAATATGTAGGCTATAGATATATTTTTTTTGAAGGCATGCAGTATATATTTCATGAAACGCTATTTGTTTTTTTAGGTCACGATACTTTCATGATACAACCGCTGATGGATTCAGTTATTATCGTGCAGTACATGTGAAGGCACGGGAGCACTAACTAATGAACGATATCAACTCCTTCGTCAGTTTTCCAAACTGGTGTTTAATTTGTCAGACGTTAATAGTTTTTCAAAGAAATTGGAATGCTACGAAGTTCTAAAACTCTGAATGCTTTGATTTTGATTGCATTGAATGCTTTGAATGCATTTTAACGCAGGCATTGAAAGCTTTGAATGCATCGAATGCTTTGAATGAATTGAATGCTACGAAGTTTTAAACCTCGCAGCATTCCAGGTCCAGTCAGTTCGCAATTAGAAAGCACTTCGCTTTATTATCATGTAACTTCGTAATTTTATAGAATTCTGACTGTTTTCTATAGCCTTTTTTATACCTCAATTTTTGTTTTGTGAGGATATCTTCTTATTGTTTTATTGTAAATCATTGGCTTTGTTTTGGAAAACCTCTTATTGTATTTTGTTTTTATAGTCTGGGTTATGAAACTGAAAGCCAGTGTTAAACTATTGTTGTTTCGCTCGGCAAGTGCATTTTACTTTCCAGCAGAACGTTGTTTGTTTACAGAGGGCTCTATTCCGCTTTATTTTTGTATTCAGTGGTTTTGGAGAATGTGCTCATCAGATTTGGGAAAAGAGACATAACTTGGCAATGATGTAAGAGATATAGCGTGAAATGACCTGGCTTTGCTCCGGGCCGGAGCCAAGCCAGGTCAAAGCACTAAATCATGGTCGGAGCCACTTCATATCATTCGGAACATTGTTAATCGTCACTCGTCAGGCTTCGGACTTTCCTTCGACCTCCTCCAGTCTGGCTGTCTTGTGAACAATAATGTTGTCTAAAGCAGGTTTTCTTTATATTGTTGAGAAAAGTACCTTTTACGAAGGCCTGTTATTCGAATCTTTAAAAGAGTCTCGATGTGAAACTTTCGAATAAGATGAAATGATGTTTTGTAATGATAATAGACGCAAAGAAAGCCTGTAGATGGCCTATGTATGTTACGAACCTTTTAAGGCTGTTGTGTTATGTGTAACTTCGTGACATGGACGCTGCTGAATGTAAGCGAAGTTTGAAACACAATATTGATACTTCCACAAAGGTAAGATGTGGTATGGTGTTTTAACAATTCTGAATAGTTGAGTATATATTTTCCAGTTTGGCTTGGCTAAAGGTGAAGTATCTTTCCCCATTTGATGTGTATAATCTGTTTATCATTATAAGTTCTTCAAATTTTAGACGAGAACTACGTTGATCTACCACCGAGTAGCTAAAGTTGAAAGAAGTTTTACATAACCACCTTCCTTCAACATAGTCAAGAAGATTTCAGCTTTCCACTTCACATAATAATGGTAGTTTTCCATGGTAAGACTTTCATGACACATTTATACTCTGTAACACACTGTTTATGCTATTTATTTTTGTGACACAACCAGGAAATTGACTCTTATCAATGTTAATTGAAGATGAAAGAAGCTTTAATACCAGAGCTCTCTTTTTGTTACTTTATTTAGGAAGCATTTGCAGCCATGGTTATTTTGATTGATGGATTGATAGGCAAATGCGCTTACTATCTTTGTAAGGTATTGGTTTATATGCTAAGCACAAGGGGCCCACTGAATAGCTAGACTAATCGAAGCAGTGCGACCCTGGTCCTTCCTCTCGATGTGACTACACCTCGTGATTCTTTTTACCTAGAATTACAGAGAGCTGGCAAATTCTCTCCTCACATTTTATATGACAGGTCTGAAGGTCGGCTCGCACCCACAACCCTTTGAACAAGGGTTGAGCAACCTAACCACTCCGCCATCCCAATCACCTTACTCATAGTGGAAATCAAATATAATCAATTGTCGTAATCGAAGAGGTATTTTCCCTGTTGTTATGTTTTTAGTATGTATATGCAGAAAGTGAAGTTTTATAATACTTTCTATTAACCAAAATCTAAAGGAATTTGTAAATGATTTCTGGGAAGAATTATAGAGAATACAATTGGGTCATATGTATTATGTATTGTAGAAATGTATTATTAAGTGTTGTCAAAACTATGCACACTGCAAGGCAGCATATCTGCAGCAAAAACAATGGTTAAAGAGTAAGGGAAGTGGCAGCATATTTTTCACCTGGGAAAATTACTTGTTATGCTTTTCATAGCTTCTTTGAAAAGTGTTTTTAAATGAATGCAAATGCCATCAATCTCTTCCTTATATATATATGAACATTTTAGTGCATTACGTGCTTTATTATCTATTCCTATGAGTTATTTGTATCCATTTTTCTCTGAAATAAGTTATGAATTGCTTTCTAGTATTGAATGTATTTGAGGGTGATAAACAATTTCATTGATATATCAATTGCAGTGTTGAAGAATGTTGTACTTTCTTTGTATTTTCTCGTCAACTCTGGTTCTTTGCAATGAAAATAGACCTGTAAGCAAAGTCGTACATAAATTAGATACCTAAACATGTCTATGTTGGGTAAAAATTTACAAGGCTTACATGGTATCTGGTAGCTGGATTGCATAAATAAAAACAGAGTATCAAACAAAGAAGGCATTTTACAATGACATAAGCCCTGTATCTATAAAGAGGTAAATTAGAGATAGATCACATTATTACTGCTGAATTGCTAAATTACATAGTGTGTGTAGGTTTCCATCATACATAATAAGAAATAAAAACAATGTTATAAAGGAAAATCAAGCAGGCCTTTGTTATGAAAAGATGAGCTTCCTATGGGCCTAATTAATAATAACCAAGGCAAATAATAATAAAATAACAACTAACAAAAAACTAACATCCAACAAATGAACTATAAAAAACAAAGCCAATGGGTTTCTTATAGAGAACCACAAACTCCGTTGCGTTGATTATTTTCTGTTGCGTTGTTTTTTCTGTTGTCTTTTCTGTTGCGTTGTTTTTTCTGTTGCGTTTTTCTCACTTCAAAGAACATCCCCTGTTGCTAAGAAAGAAGGCTGTTGTCTTTTTTGGTTCACCTGTGATTCACGTGTTGACTTCCTGTTGCGTTGCGTTTTCTACACTGGTCACGTTGCGTTGTTTTTTCTGTTCGTTCTGTTGCTATGAAGAAAATAATAGCCACATAAAAGACTTTTATCAACAAATCGAGCTCGCAAGAGGGTAAAAAGATTTTGAACCGAATATTCCACCATAAGTTCACTTAAAACGTGGATTCATGGCAATTGGTGAATGAATGTTAATATCACTGAAAACAAGCAAATGCATGTGTCTTTTACTTAGTTTCAGCTGTAATAACGTGATTCATGTGCAATTAGTTGAATGATGTAATATCACTGAAAACAAGTAATGCATGTGTATTTTACTTAGTTTCATGTAATAACTGATTCATGTGCAATTGTGTGCATAATGTTAAATCACTGAAAACAAGCAAATGCATGTGTCTTTTACTTAGTTTCAGCTGTAATAACGTGGATTCATGTGCAATTAGTGTGAATGAATGTTAATATCACTGAAACAAGCAAATGCATGTATCTTTTATTAGTTTCAGCTGTATAAGTGAATTCATGTGCAATTAGTGGAATGAATGTTAATATCACTGAAAACAAGCAAATGCATGTGTCTTTTACTTAGTTTCAGCTGTAATAACGTGGATTCATGTGCAATTATGTACATATGTTAATATACTGAAAACAAGCAAATGCATTGTCTTTTACATAGTTTCAGTGTATAACGTGATTTATGTGCAATTAGTTGAATGATGTTAATATCACTGAAACAAGCAAATGCATGTGTCTTTTACTTAGTTTCATCTGTAATAACGTGGATTCATGTGCAATTAGTGTGAATGATGTTAATATCAATGAAAACAAGTAATTGCATGTGTATTTACTTAGTTTCACTATAATAACATGGATTCATGTGCAATTAGTGTGCATTAATGTTAATATCACTGAAAACAAGCAAATGCATGGTCTTTTATTAGTTTCAGCTGTAATAACGTGGATTCATGTGTAATTGTGTGCATTAAAGTTAATATACGAAAACAACCAAATGCATCTGTCTTTTACTTTTTTCAGCTGTAATAACGTGGTTTCATGTGCAATTATGTGAATGAATGTTAATATCATGAAAACAAGAAATGCATGTGTCTTTTATTAGTTCAACTATAATAACGTGATTCATGCGCAATTGGTGAATGAATGTTAATATCACTGAAAAAGCAAATGATGTGTCTTTTACTTAGTTCAGCTGTAATAACTGATTCATGTGCAATTAGTGTGAATGAATGTAATATCACTGAAAACAAGCAAATGCATGGTCTTTTACTTAGTTTCAGCTGTAATAACGTGGATTCATGTGCAATTAGTGTACATTATTGTTAATATCACTGAAAACAAGCAAATGCATGTGTCTTTTATTAGTTTCAGCTGTAATAACGTGGATTCATGTGAAATTAGTGTGAATGAATGTTAATATCACTGAAAACAAGCAAATGCATGTATCTTTTTTTTGGTTTAACTATAATAACGCTGATTCATGTGCAATTGGTGTGAACGAATGTTAATATCACTGCAAACAAGTAATTACATGTGTCTTTTACTTAGTTTCATCTTAATACTCGGACTCATGTGCATTGGTGTGAATGAATGTTAATATCACTGAAATCAAGCAAATGAATGTGTCTTTTACTTAGCTTCAGCTGTAATACATGGATTCATGTGCAATTAGTGTGAATGAATATTAATATCACTGAAAACAAGGAAAAGCATGTGTCTTTTACTTAGTTTCAGCTGTAATACGTGGATTCATGTGCAATTAGTGTGAATGATTGTTAATATCAATGAAAACAAGTAAATGCATGTGTCTTTTACTTAGTTTTAGCTGTAATAACGTGGATTCATGTGCAACTAGTGTGAATGAATGTTAATATCACTGAAACAAGCAAATTTATTTATCTTTTATTTAGTTTCAGCTATTATAAAGTGAATCATCTGCAATTACAGAGAATGAATGTTAATATCACTGAAAACAAGGAAATGCATGTGTCTTTTACTTAGTCTCAGCTGTAATACAGTGGATTCATGTGCAATTAGTGTACATTATTGTTAATATTACTGAAAACAAGCAAATGCATCTGTCTTTTACATAGTTTCAGCTGGATAACGTGGATTTATGTGCAATTAGTTTAAATGAGTGTTAATATCACTGAAACAAGCAAATGCATGTGTCTTTTACTTAGTTTCATCTGTAATAACGTGGATTCATGTGCAATTAGTGTGAATGATTGTTAATATCTATGAAAACAAGTATTTGCATGTGTATTTCACTTAGTTTCAACTATAATAACATGGATTCATGTGTAATTTGTGTGCATTAATGTTAATTTCACTGAAAACAAGCAAATGCATGCGTCTTTTAGTTAGTTTCAGCTGTAATAACGTGGATTCATGTGTAATTTGTGTGCATTAAAGTTAATATACGAAAACAACCAAATGCATCTGTCTTTTACTTTTTTTCAGCTGTAATAACGTGGTTTCATGTGCAATTACTGTGAATGAATGTTAATATCATTGAAAACAAGTAAATGCATGTGTCTTTTACTTAGTTCCAACTATAATAACGTGGATTCATGCGCAATTGGCGTGAATGAATGTTAATATCACTGAAATGAAGCAAATGAATGTGTCTTTTACTTAGCTTCAGCTATAATAACATGGATTCATGTGCAATTAGTGTGAATGAATGTAAATATCACTGAAAACAAGGAAATGCATGAGTCTTTTACTTAGTTTCAGCTGTAATACCGTGGATTCATGTGCAATTAGTGTACATTATTGTTAATATCACTGAAAACAAGCAAATGCATGTGTCTTTTAGTTAGTTTCAGCTGTAATAACGTGGATTCATGTGAAATTAGTGTGAATGAATGTTAATATCACTGAAAACAAGCAAATGCATGTATCTTTTATTTGGTTTCAACTATAATAACGCTGATTCATGTGCAATTGGTGTGAACGAATGTTAATATCACTGCAAACAAGTAATTACATGTGTCTTTTACTTAGTTTCATCTGTAATAACTCGGACTCATGTGCAATTGGTGTGAATGAATGTTAATATCACTGAAATCAAGCAAATGAATGTGTCTTTTACTTAGCTTCAGCTGTAATAACATGGATTCATGTGCAATTAGTGTGAATGAATATTAATATCACTGAAAACAAGGAAATGCATGTGTCTTTTACTTAGTTTCAGCTGTAATACCGTGGATTCATGTGCAATTAGTGTGAATGATTGTTAATATCAATGAAAACAAGTAATTGCATGTGTATTTCAATTAGTTTCAACTATAATAACATGGATTCATGTGTAATTTGTGTGCAATAATGTTAATTTCACTGAAACAAGCAAATGCATGCGTCTTTTAGTTAGTTTCAGCTGTAATAACGTGGATTCATGTGTAATTTGTGTGCATTAAAGTTAATATCACGAAAACAACCAAATGCATCTGTCTTTTACTTTTTTCAGCTGTAATAACGTGGTTTCATGTGCAATTACTGTGAATGAATGTTAATATCATTGAAACAAGTAAATGCATGTGTCTTTTACTTAGTTTCAACTATAATAACGTGGATTCATGCGCAATTGGCGTGAATGAATGTTAATATCACTGAAATGAAGCAATGAATGTGTCTTTTACTTAGCTTCAGCTATAATAACATGGATTCATGTGCAATTAGTGTGAATGAATGTAAATATCACTGAAAACAAGGAAATGCATGTGTCTTTTACTTAGTTTCAGCTGTAAAACCGTGGATTCATGTGCAATTAGTGTACAATATTGTTAATATCACTGAAAACAAGCAAATGCATGTGTCTTTTACTTAGTTTCATATGTAATAACGTGGATTCATGTGCAATTAGTGTGAATGATTGTTAATATCAATGAAAACAAGTAATTGCATGTGTATTTCACTTAATTTCAACTATATAACATGGATTCATGTGTAATTTGTGTGCATTAATGTTAATTCACTGAAAACAAGCAAATGCATGCGTCTTTAAGTTAGTTTCAGGTGTAATAACGTGGTTTCATGTGGAATTACTGTGAATGAATGTTAATATCACTGAAAACAAGTAAATGCATGTGTCTTTTACTTAGCTTCAGCTGTAATAATGTGGTTTCATGTGGAATTACTGTGAATGAATGTTAATATCACTGAAAACAAGTAAATGCATGTGTCTTTTACTTAGTTTCAGCTGTAATAACGTGGATTCGTGTGAAATTAGTGTGAATGAATGTTAATATCACTGAAAACAAACAAATGCATGTATCTATTTTTTAGTTTCAACTATAATAACGTGGATTCGTGTGCAATTGGTGTGACTGAATGTTAATATCACTGAAATCAAGCAAATGAATGTGTCTTTTACTTATTTTAAGCTGTAATAACGTGGATTCATGTGCAATTAGTGTGAATGAATGTTAATATCACTGAAATCAAGCAAATGAATGTGTCTTTTACTTAGTTTCAGCTGTAATAACCTGGTTTCATGTGTAATTTGTGTGCATTAAGTTTAATATCACGGAAAACAAATAAATGCATGTGTCTTTTACATATTTTCAGCTGTAATAACGTGGATTCGTGTGAAATTAGTGTGAATGAATGTTAATATCGCTGAAAACAAGCAAATGCATGTATCTTTTAATTAGTTTTAGCTGTAATACCGTGCATTCATGTGCAATTAGTTTAAATGATTGTTAATATCACTGAAAACAAGTAAATGCCTGGGTATTTCACTTAATTTCAGCTGTAATAACCTGGATTCATGTGTAATTTGTGTGCATTAAGTTTAATATCACTGAAAACAAGTAAATGCATGTGTCTTTTATTTAGTTTCAGCTGTAATAACTTGCATTCATGTGCAATTGGTGTGAATGAATGTTAATATCACTGAAATCAAGGAAATGATTGTGTCTTTTACTTAGTTTCAGCTGTAATAACGTGGATTCAGGTGCAATTAGTGTGAATGAATGTTAATATCACTGAAATCAAGCAAATGAATGTGTCTTTTACTTAGTTTCAGCTGTAATACCCTCTATTCATGTGCAATTAGTGTACATTATTGTTAATATCACTGAAAAGAAGCAAATGCACGTGTCTTTTACATAGTTTAGATGGGATAACGTGGATTCATGTGCAATTAGTGTAAATGATTGTTAATATCACTGAAAACAAGTAAATGCCTGGGTATTTCACTTAGTTTCAGCTGTAATAACGTGGATTAATGTGTAATTTGTGTGCATTAAGTTTAATATCACTGAAAACAAGCAAATGAATGTGTCTTTTACTTAGTTTCAGCTGTAATACCTCTATTCATGTGCAATTAGTGTACATTATTGTTAATATCACTGAAATGAAGCAAATGAATGTGTCTTTTACTTAGCTTCAGCTATAATAACATGGATTCATGTGCAATTAGTGTGAATGAATGTAAATATCACTGAAAACAAGGAAATGCATGAGTCTTTTACTTAGTTTCAGCTGTAATACCGTGGATTCATGTCCAATTAGTGTACATTATTGTTAATATCACTGAAAACAAGCAAATGCATGTGTCTTTTAGTTAGTTTCAGCTGTAATAACGTGGATTCATGTGAAATTAGTGTGAATGAATGTTAATATCACTGAAAACAAGCAAATGCATGTATCTTTTATTTGGTTTCAACTATAATAACGCTGATTCATGTGCAATTGGTGTGAACGAATGTTAATATCACTGCAACAAGTAATTACATGTGTCTTTTACTTAGTTTCATCTGTAATAACTCGGACTCATGTGCAATTGGTGTGAATGAATGTTAATATCACTGAAATCAAGCAAATGAATGTGTCTTTTACTTAGCTTCAGCTGTAATAACATGGATTCATGTGCAATTAGTGTGAATGAATATTAATATCACTGAAAACAAGGAAATGCATGTGTCTTTTACTTAGTTTCAGCTGTAATACCGTGGATTCATGTGCAATTAGTGTGAATGATTGTTAATATCAATGAAAACAAGTAATTGCATGTGTATTTCAATTAGTTTCAACTATAATAACATGGATTCATGTGTAATTTGTGTGCAATAATGTTAATTTCACTGAAAACAAGCAAATGCATGCGTCTTTTAGTTAGTTTCAGCTGTAATAACGTGGATTCATGTGTAATTTGTGTGCATTAAAGTTAATATCACGAAAACAACCAAATGCATCTGTCTTTTACTTTTTTCAGCTGTAATAACGTGGTTTCATGTGCAATTACTGTGAATGAATGTTAATATCATTGAAAACAAGTAAATGCATGTGTCTTTTACTTAGTTTCAACTATAATAACGTGGATTCATGCGCAATTGGCGTGAATGAATGTTAATATCACTGAAATGAAGCAATGAATGTGTCTTTTACTTAGCTTCAGCTATAATAACATGGATTCATGTGCAATTAGTGTGAATGAATGTAAATATCACTGAAAACAAGGAAATGCATGTGTCTTTTACTTAGTTTCAGCTGTAAAACCGTGGATTCATGTGCAATTAGTGTACAATATTGTTAATATCACTGAAAACAAGCAAATGCATGTGTCTTTTACTTAGTTTCATATGTAATAACGTGGATTCATGTGCAATTAGTGTGAATGATTGTTAATATCAATGAAAACAAGTAATTGCATGTGTATTTCACTTAATTTCAACTATATTAACATGGATTCATGTGTAATTTGTGTGCATTAATGTTAATTTCACTGAAAACAAGCAAATGCATGCGTCTTTAAGTTAGTTTCAGGTGTAATAACGTGGTTTCATGTGGAATTACTGTGAATGAATGTTAATATCACTGAAAACAAGTAAATGCATGTGTCTTTTACTTAGCTTCAGTGTAAATAATGGTGGTTTCATGTGGAATTACTGTGAATGAATGTTAATATCACTGAAAACAAGTAAATGCATGTATCTATTTTTTAGTTTCAACTATAATAACGTGGATTCGTGTGCAATTGGTGTGACTGAATGTTAATATCACTGAAATCAAGCAAATGAATGTGTCTTTTACTTATTTAAGCTGTAATAACGTGGATTCATGTGCAATTAGTGTGAATGAATGTTAATATCACTGAAATCAAGCAAATGAATGTGTCTTTTACTTAGTTTCAGCTGTAATACCTGGTTTCATGTGTAATTTGTGTGCATAAGTTTAATATCACGAAAACAAAAATCTGTGTCTTTTACCATATTTTCAGCTGTAATAACGTGGATTCGTGTGAAATTAGTGTGAATGAATGTTAATATGGCTGAAAACAAGCAAATGCATGTATCTTTTAATTAGTTTTAGCTGTAAACCGTGCATTCATGTGCAATTAGTTTAAATGATTGTTAATATCACTGAAAACAAGTAAATGCCTGGGTATTTCACTTAATTTCAGCTGTAATAACCTGGATTCATGTGTAATTGTGTGCATTAAGTTTAATATCACTGAAAACAAGTAAATGCATGTGTCTTTTATTAGTTTCAGCTGTAATAACTTGCATTCATGTGCAATTGGTGTGAATGAATGTTATATCACTGAAATCAAGGAAATGATTGTGTCTTTTACTTAGTTTCAGCTAATAACGTGGATTCAGGTGCAATTAGTGTGAATGAATGTTAATATCACTGAATCAAGCAAATGAATGTGTCTTTACTTAGTTTCAGCTGTAATACCCTCTATTCATGTGCAATAGTGTACATTATTGTTAATATCACTGAAAAGAAGCAAATGCACGTGTCTTTTACATAGTTTTAGATGGGATAACGTGGATTCATGTGCAATTAGTGTAAATGATTGTTAATATCACTGAAACAAGTAAATGCCTGGGTATTTCACTTAGTTTCAGCTGTAATAACGTGGATTAATGTGTAATTTGTGTGCATTAAGTTTAATATCACTGAAACAAGTAAATGCATGTGTCTTTTACATAGTTCAGTTGCAATACGTGGATTCGTGTGAAATTATGTGAATGAATGTTATATCACTGAAAACAACCAAACGCATGTGTCTTTTACTTTTTTTCAGCTCTAATAACGTGGTTTCATGTGAATTACTGTGAATGAATGTTAATATCACTGAAAACAAGTAAATGCATGTGTCTTTTACTTAGTTTCAGCTGTAATAACGTGGATTCGTGTCAAATTTGTGTGAATGAATGTTAATATCACTGAAAACAAGCAAATGCATGTATCTATTTTTTTAGTTTCAACTATAATAACGTGGATTCATGTGCAATTGGTGTGAATCAATGTTAATATCACTGAAATCAAGCAAATGAATGTGTCTTTTACTTAGTTTCAGCTGTAATAACGTGGATTTATGTGCAATTAGTTTAAATGAGTGTTAATATCACTGAAACAAGCAAATGCATGTGTCTTTTACTTAGTTTTAGCTGTAATAACGTGGATTCATGTGCAACTAGTGTGAATGAATGTTAATATCACTGAAACAAGCAAATTTATTTATCTTTATTTAGTTTCAGCTATTATAAAGTGAATTCATCTGCAATTACAGAGAATGAATGTTAATATCACTGAAACAAGGAAATGCATGTGTCTTTTACTTAGTTTCAGCTGTAATACAGTGGATTCATGTGCAATTAGTGTACATTATTGTTAATATTACTGAAACAAGCAAATGCATCTGTCTTTTACATAGTTTCAGCTGGGATAACGTGGATTTATGTGCAATTAGTTTAAATGAGTGTTAATATCACTGAAACAAGCAAATGCATGTGTCTTTACTTAGTTTCATCTGTAATAACGTGGATTCATGTGCAATTAGTGTGAATGATTGTTATATCAATGAAAACAAGTATTTGCATGTGTATTTCACTTAGTTCCAACTATAATAACATGGATTCATGTGTAATTTGTGTGCATTAATGTTAATTTCACTGAAAACAAGCAAATGCATGCGTCTTTTAGTTAGTTTCAGCTGTAATAACGTGGATTCATGTGTAATTTGTGTGCATTAAAGTTAATATACCGAAAACAACCAAATGCATCTGTCTTTTACTTTTTTTCAGCTGTAATAACGTGGTTTCATGTGCAATTACTGTGAATGAATGTTAATATCATTGAAACAAGTAAATGCATGTGTCTTTTACTTAGTTCAACTATAATAACGTGGATTCATGCGCATTGGCGTGATGAATGTTAATATCACTGAATGAAGCAAATGATGTGTCTTTTACTTAGCTTCAGCTATAATAACATGGATCATGTGCAATTAGTGTGAATGAATGTAGATATCACTGAAAACAAGGAAATGCATGAGTCTTTTACTTAGTTTCAGCTGTAATACCGTGGATTCATGTGCAATTAGTGTACATTATTGTTAATATCACTGAAAACAAGTAATGCATGTGTATTCACTTAATTTCAACTATATTAACATGGATCATGTGTAATTTGTGTGCATTAATGTAATTCACTGAAACAAGCAAATGCATGCGTCTTTAAGTTAGTTTCAGGGTGTATAACGTGGTTTCATGTGGAATTACTGTGAATGAATGTTAATATCACTGAAACAAGTAAATGCATGTGTCTTTTACTTAGCTTCAGCTGTAATAATGTGGTTTCATGTGGAATTACTGTGAATGAATGTTATATCACTGAAACAGTAAATGCATGTGTCTTTTACTTAGTTTCAGCTGTAATAACGTGGATTCGTGTGAAATTAGTGTGAATGAATGTTATATCACTGAAAACAAACAAATGCATGTATCTATTTTTTAGTTTCAACTATAATAACGTGGATTCGTGTGCAATTGGTGGACTGAATGTTAATATCACTGAAATCAAGCAAATGAATGTGTCTTTTATTATTTTAAGCTGTAATAACGTGGATTCATGTGCAATTAGTGTGATGAATGTTAATATCACTGAAATCAAGCAAATGAATGTGTCTTTACTTAGTTTCAGCTGTAATAACCTGGTTTCATGTGTAATTTGTGTGCATTAAGTTTAATATCACGGAAAACAAATAAATGCATGTGTCTTTTACATATTTTCAGCTGTAATAACGTGGATTCGTGTGAAATAGTGTGAATGAATGTTAATATGGCTGAACAAGCAAATGCATGTATCTTTTAATTAGTTTTAGCTGTAATACCTGCATTCATGTGCAATTAGTTAATGATTGTTAATATCACTGAAAACAAGTAAATGCCTGGGTATTTCACTTAATTTCAGCTGTATAACCTGGATTCATGTGTAATTTGTGTGCATTAAGTTTAATATCACTGAAAACAAGTAAATGCATGTGTCTTTTATTTAGTTTCAGCTGTAATAACTTGCATTCATGTGCAATTGGTGTGAATGAATGTTAATATCACTGAAATCAAGGAAATGATGTGTCTTTTACTTAGTTTCAGCTGTAATAACGTGGATTCAGGTGCAATTAGTGTGAATGAATGTTAATATCACTGAAATCAAGCAAATGAATGTGTCTTTTACTTAGTTTCAGCTGTATACCCTTATTCATGTGCAATTAGTGTACATTATTGTTAATATCACTGAAAAGAAGCAAATGCACGTGTCTTTTACATAGTTTTAGATGGGATAACGTGGATTCATGTGCAATTAGTGTAAATGATTGTTAATATCACTGAAAACAAGTAAATGCCTGGGTATTTCACTTAGTTCAGCTGTAATAACGTGGATTAAGTGTAATTGTGTGCATTAAGTTAATATCACTGAAAACAAGTAAATGCATGTGTTTTTACATAGTTTCAGTTGCAATAACGTGGATTCGTGTGAAATTAGTGTGAATGATGTTAATATCACTGAAAACAACCAAACGCATGTGTCTTTTACTTTTTTTCAGCTCTAATAACGTGGTTTCATGTGGAATTACTGTGAATGAATGTTAATATCACTGAAAAAAGTAAATGCATGTGTCTTTTACTTAGTTTCAGCTGTAATAACGTGGATTCGTGTCAAATTTGTGTGAATGAATGTTAATATCACTGAAAACAAGCAATGCATGTATCTATTTTTTAGTTTCAACTATAATAACGTGGATTCATGTGCAATTGGTGTGAATCAATGTTAATATCACTGAAATCAAGCAAATGAATGTGTCTTTTACTTAGTTTCAGCTGTAATAACGTGGATTTATGTGCAATTAGTTTAAATGAGTGTTAATATCACTGAAACAAGCAAATGCATGTGTCTTTTACTTAGTTTTAGCTGTAATAACGTGGATTCATGTGCAACTAGTGTGAATGAATGTTAATATCACTGAAACAAGCAAATTTATTTATCTTTTATTTAGTTTCAGCTATTATAAAGTGAATTCATCTGCAATTACAGAGAATGAATGTTAATATCACTGAAAACAAGGAAATGCATGTGTCTTTTTACTTAGTTTCAGCTGTAATACAGTGGATTCATGTGCAATTAGTGTACATTATTGTTAATATTACTGAAAACAAGCAAATGCATCTGTCTTTTACATAGTTTCACTGGGTAACGTGGATTTATGTGCAATTAGTTTAAATGAGTGTTAATATCACTGAACAAGCAAATGCATGTGTCTTTACTTAGTTTCATCTGTAATAACGTGGATTCATGTGCAATTAGTGTGAATGATTGTTAATATCAATGAAAACAAGTATTGCATGTGTATTTCACTTAGTTCCAACTATAATAACATGGATTCATGTGTAATTTGTGTGCATTAATGTTAATTTCACTGAAAACAAGCAAATGCATGCGTCTTTTAGTTAGTTTCAGCTGTAATAACGTGGATTCATGTGTAATTTGTGTGCATTAAAGTTAATATACCGAAAACAACCAAATGCATCTGTCTTTTACTTTTTTTCAGCTGTAATAACGTGGTTTCATGTGCAATTACTGTGAATGAATGTTAATATCATTGAAAACAAGTAAATGCATGTGTCTTTTACTTAGTTCCAACTATAATAACGTGGATTCATGCGCAATTGGCGTGAATGAATGTTAATATCACTGAAATGAAGCAAATGAATGTGTCTTTTACTTAGCTTCAGCTATAATAACATGGATTCATGTGCAATTAGTGTGAATGAATGTAGATATCACTGAAAACAAGGAAATGCATGAGTCTTTTACTTAGTTTCAGCTGTAATACCGTGGATTCATGTGCAATTAGTGTACATTATTGTTAATATCACTGAAACAAGCAAATGCATGTGTCTTTTAGTTAGTTTCAGCTGTAATAACGTGGATTCATGTGAAATTAGTGTGAATGAATGTTAATATCACTGAAAACAAGTAAATGCCTGGGTATTTCACTTAATTTCAGCTGTAATAACCTGGGATTCATGTGTAATTTGTGTGCATTAAGTTTAATATCACTGAAAACAAGTAAATGCATGTGTCTTTTATTTAGTTTCAGCTGTAATAACTTGCATTCATGTGCAATTGGTGTGAATGAATGTTAATATCACTGAAATCAAGGAAATGAATGTGTCTTTTACTTAGTTTCAGCTGTAATAACGTGGATTCAGGTGCAATTAGTGTGAATGAATGTTAATATCACTGAAATCAAGCAAATGAATGTGTCTTTTACTTAGTTTCAGCTGTAATACCCTGTATTCATGTGCAATTAGTGTACATTATTGTTAATATCACTGAAAAGAAGCAAATGCACGTGTCTTTTACATAGTTTTAGATGGGATAACGTGGATTCATGTGCAATTAGGTAAATGATTGTTAATATCACTGAAACAAGTAAATGCCTGGGTATTTCACTTAGTTCAGCTGTAATAACGTGGATTAATGTGTAATTTGTGTGCATTAAGTTAATATCGCTGAAAACAAGTAAATGCCTGGTATTTCACTTAATTTCAGCTGTAATAACCTGGATTCATGTGTAATTTGTGTGCATAAGTTTAATATCACTGAAACAAGTAAATGCAGTGTCTTTATTAGTTCAGCTGTAATAACTTGCATTCATGTGCAATTGGTGGAATGAATGTTAATATCACTGAAATCAAGGGAAATGAAATGTGTCTTTTACTTAGTTTCAGCTGTAATAACGTGGATTCATGTGCAATTACTGTGAATGATTGTTAATATCAATGAAAACAAGTAAATGCATGTGTATTTCACTTAGTTTCAACTCTAATAACGTGGATTCATTGTAATTGTATGCATTAAGTTAATATCACTGAAAACAAGCAAATGCATGTGTCTTTTACATAGTTTAGCTGGGATAACGTGGATTCATGTGCAATTAGTTTAAATGATTGTAATTTCACTTAAAACAATAAATGCATGTGTATTTCACTTAGTTTCAACTATAATAACATGGATTCATGTGTATTGTGTGCATTAATGTTAATATCACTGAAAACAAGTAAATGCATGTGTCTTTTACTTAGTTTTAGCTGTAATAACGTGGATTCATGTGCAACTAGTGTGAATGAAAGTTAATATCACTGAAACAAGCAAATGCATTTATCTGTCATTTAGTTTCAGCTATAATAAGTGAATTCATCTGCAATTACTGAGAATGAATGTTAATATCACTGAAAACAAGGAAATGCATGTGTCTTTTACTTAATTTCAGCTGTAATACAGTGGATTCATGTGCAATTAGTGTACATTATTGTTAATATCACTGAAAACAAGCAAATGCATGTGTCTTTTACTTAGTTTCATCTGTAATAACGTGGATTCATGTGCAATTAGTGTGAATGATTGTTAATATCAATGAAAACAAGTAATTGCATGTGTATTTCACTTAATTTCAACTATAATAACATTGATTCATGTCTAATTTGTGTGCATTAATGTTAATTTCACTGAAAACAAGCAAATGCATGCGTCTTTTAGTTAGTTTCAGGTGTAATAACATGGTTTCATGTGGAATTACTGTGAATGAATGTTAATATCGCTGAAAACAAGTAAATGCATGTGTCTTTTACTTAGTTTCAGCTGTAATAACGTGGTTTCATGTGAATTACTGTGAATGAATGTTAATATCACTGAAAACAAGTAAATGCATGTGTCTTTTACTTAGTTTCAGCTGTAATAACGTGGATTCGTGTGAAATTAGTGTGAATGAATGTTAATATCACTGAAAACAAGCAAATACATGTTTTTTTTTAGTTTCAACTATAATAACGTGGATTCATGTGCAATTGGTGTGAATGAATTTTAATATCACTGCAAACAAGTAATTACATGTGTATTTTACTTAGTTTCAGCTGTAATAACGTGGATTCATGTGCAATTAGTGTGAATGAATGTTAATATCACTGAAATCAAGCAAATGAATTTTTCTTTTACTTAGTCAGCTGTAATAACGTGGATTCATGCGCAATTACTGTGAATGAATGTTAATATCACTGAAAACAAGAAAGGCATATGTTTTTATTTAGTTTCAGCTGTAATACCGTGGATTCATTGCAATTAGGGTACATATTGTTAATATCACTGAAAAACAAGCAAATGCATGTGTCTTTACAGTTTTCCTGGATAACGTGGATTCATGTGCAATTGGTTTAAATGATTGTTAATATCACTGAAAACCAGCAAATGCATGTGTCTTTTACTTAGTTTCAGCTGTAATAACGTGGATTCATGTGCAATTACTGTGAATGATTGTTAATATCAATGAAAACAAGTAAATGCATGTGTATTTCATTTAGTTTCAACTCTAATAACGTGGATTCATGTGTAATTTGTGTGCATTAAAGTTAATATCACTGAAAACAAGCAAATGCATGTGTCTTTACATAGTTATAGCTGGGATAACGTGGATTCATGTGCAATTAGTTTAAATGATGTTAATTTCACTTAAAACAAGCAAATGCATGTGTCTTTTACTTAGTTTCAGCTGTAATAACGTGGATTCATGTGCAATTACTGTGAATGATTGTTAATATCACTGAAAACAAGTAAATGAATGTGTCTTTTACTTAGTTTTAGCTGTAATACCGTGGATTCATCTGCAATTACTGTGAATGAATGTTAATATCACTGAAAACAAGCAGATGCATGTGTCTTTTACTTAGTTTCATCTGTAATAAGGTGATTCATGTACAATTAGTGTGAATGATTGTTAATATCACCGACAACAAGTAATTGCATGTGTATTTCACTTAGTTTCAACTATAATAACATGGATTCATGTGTAATTGTGTGATTAATGTTAATTTCACTGAAAACAAGCAAATGCATGTGTCTTTTACTTAGTTTCAGCTGTAATAACGTGGATTCATGTGTAATAGTGTGTGCATTAAGTTAATATCACTGAAAACAACAAATTCATCTGTCTTTTACTTTTTCAGCTGTAATAACGTGGTTTCATGTGGAATTACTGTGATGAATGTTAATATCACTGAAAAAAGTAAATGCATATGTCTTTTACTTAGTTTCAGCTGTAATAACGTGGTTTCATGTGAATTACTGTGAATGATTGTTAATATCATTGAAAACAAGTAAATGCATGTTTTTTTTTAGTTTCAACTATAATACGTGGATTCATGTGCAATTGTGTGAATGAATTTAATATCACTGCAAACAAGAATTACATGTATTTTACTTAGTTTCAGCTGTAATAACGGATTCATGTGCAATTGTGTGAATGAATGTTAATATCACTGAAAACAAATGAATGTGTCTTTTACTTAGTTTTCAGCTGTAATAACGTGGATTCATGAGCAATTAGTTGAATGAATGTTAATATCACTGAAATCAATCAAATGAATTGTCTTTTACTTAGTTTCAGCTGTAATAACGTGGATTCATGCGCAATTACTGTGAATAAATGTTAATATCACTGAAAACAAGGAAATGGATATGTCTTTTATTTAGTTTCAGCTGTAATAACCGTGGATTCATGTGCAATTATGTGAATGAATGTTAATATCACTGAAAATGAAGCAAATGAATGTGTCTTTTTATTTTCAGCTGTAATAACGTGGATTATGTGCAATTAGTGTGAATGAATGTTAATATCACTGAAATCAAGCAAGAATTGTCTTTTACTTAGTTTCAGCTGTAATAACGTGGATTCATGCGCAATTACTGTGAATGATTGTTAATATCACTGAAAAAAGTAATGAATGTGTCTTTTACTTTAGTTTCAGCTGTAATACGTGGATTCATCTGCAATTTACTGTGAACGAATGTTATAATCACTGAAATCAAGCAAATGAATTTTCTTTTACTTAGTTTAGCTGTAATAACGAGGATTCATGCGCAATTACTGTGAATGAATGTTAATATCACTGAAAACAAGCAAATGCATATGTCTTTTATAGTTTCAGCTGTAATACCGTGGATTCATGTGCAATTAGTGTACATTATGTTAATATCACTGAAAACAAGCAAATGCATGTGTCTTTTACATAGTTTTAGCTGGGATAACGTGGATTCATGTGCAATTAGGTTTAAATGATTGTTAATTTCACTGAAAACAGCAAATGCATGTGTCTTTACTTAGTTTCAGCTGTAATAACGTGGATTCATGTGCATTACTGTGAATGATTGTTAATTTCAATGAAAAAAGTAAATGCATGTGTATTTTCACTTAGTTTCAACTCTAATAACGTGGATTCATGTGTAATTTGTGTGCATTAAAGTTAATATCACTGAAAACAAGCAAATGCATGTGTGTTTTACATAGTATAGCTGGGATAACGTGGATTCATGTGCAATGAGTTTAAA
>RQOL01000010.1:0-21067 GCA_013076295.1 Sanderia malayensis
ACGAAAATTGGGAAGTCATGAAAACGTGGGAAGTCAAGAAAAAGTGGAAAGTCAAGAAAAGTGGGAAGTCAAGAAAAAGTGGATAGTCATCAAAAGTGGGAAGTCATCAAAGTGGGAAGTCACCGAAAGTGGGAGGTGATTAAAAAGCGGGAGGTCATCAAAAGTGGGAGGTCAAAAAAAGTGGGAGGTCATCAAAAGTGGGAATTCACCGAAAATGGAAGGTGAAGAAAAAAATGGGAAGTTATGAAAACTGGGAATTTCTCAAAAATGGGAAGTCAAAAAAGTGGAAGTCACTGAAAGTGGAGGTCAACAAAAGTGGGACGGCATCAAAATAGGGAGGTCAAGAAAACGTGGGAAGTCTTTAAAAATGGGAAGTCAAAAAAGTGGGAAGTCAAAAAACGTGGGAAGTCATCAAAAGTGGGAAGTTATCAAAAGTGGGAAGCCATCAAAAGTGGGAAGTCACCGAAAGTGGGAAGTCAAGAAAAAGTTGGAAATCATGAAAACTGGGAATTTATCAAAAATGGGAAGTCATAAAAAGTGGGAAGTCACTGAAAGTGCAGGTCAAGAAAAAGTGGGACGGCATCAAAATGGGGAAGTAAGAAAACGTGGGAAGTCATCAAAAGGGGGAAGTCAAAAAAAGATGGAAGTTATCAAAAGCGGGAAGTCATAGAAAGTGGGAACTTATCAAAAGTGGGAAGTCATCAAATGTGGGAAGTCACTGAAAGTGCGGAGGTGCAAGAAAAAGTGGGAAGTCATCAAAAGTGGGAAGTCAAGAAAAAATGGGAAGTTAAGAAAAAGTAGGATGTCATCAAAACCGGGAAGTCATTAAAAATGGGAAGTCAAGATAAAATGGTAAGTTAAGAAAAGTGGGAGGTCGTCAAATGTGGGAAGTCTTCAAAAATGGGAAGTCAAAAAAAGTGCTTAGTCAAGAAAACGTGGGAAGTCATCAAAAGTGGGAAGTTATCAAAAGTGGCAAGCCATCAAATATGGGAAGTGACCGAAAGTGGGAAGTGAAGAAAAAGTGGGAAGTCATGAAAAGTGGCATTTTATCAAAAATGGGAAGCCATCAAAGTGGAAGTCACTGAAAGTGGGAGGTCAAGAAAAAGTGGGAAGTCATCAAAAGTGGAAATTTATCAGAAGTGGGAAGTCATCAAAAGGGAAAGTCACCGAAAGTTGGATTTCAAGAAAAAGTGAGAAGTCATCAAAAGTGGGAAGTCAAGAAATTATGGGAAGTTAAGAAAAAGTGGGAACTCGTCAAAAGTGGGAAGCCATCAAAATTGGGAAGTCAAGAAACGTGGGAAGTCATCAAAGTGGGAATTTATCAAAAGTGGGAAGTCATCAAAAATGGGAGGTCATCAAAAGTGGAAGTCATCAAAAGTGGGAAGTCACTGCAAGTGGGAGGTCAAGAAAAAGTGGGAAGTCATCAAAAATGGGAAGTTATCAAAAGTGGGAAGCCATCAAAGTGGCAAGTCACCGAAAGTGGGAAGTCAAGAAAAAGTGAGAAGTCATGAAAGTGGAATTCTCCGAAAGTGGGAAGTCATCAAAAGTGGGTAGTCATCAAATGTGGGGAGGCATCAAAATTGGGAAGTCATGAAACGTGGGAAGTCAAGAAAAGGGGGAATTCAAGAAAAAGTGGGAAGTCAAGAATAAGTGGAAGTCAAGAAAAGGGGAAGTCATCAAAGTGGGAATATATCAGAAGTGGGAAGTCATCAAAAGGGGGAAGTCACCGAAAGTTGAGTCAAGAAAAAGTGAGAAGTCATGAAAAGTGGGAAGTCAGAAATTATGGCAAGTTAAGAAAAAGTGGGGAAGTCGTCAAAAGTGGGAAGCCAGCAAAATTGGGAAGTCAAGAAAACGTGGGAACTCATCAAAAGTGGAAAGTCATCAAAAGTGGAGGTCAAAAAAGATGGAAGTTATCAAAAGCGGGAAGTCATAGAAAGTGGGAAGTTATCAAAGTGGGAAGCCATCAAAAGTGGGAAGTCACCGAGAGTAGGAAGTCAAGAAAAAGTGGAATCATCAAAAGTGGGAATTTATCAAAAGTGGGAAGTCATCAAAAGTGGGAAGTCATCAAAAGTGGGAATTCACTGAAAGTGGGAGGTCAAGAAAAAGTGGGAAGTCATCAAAAGTGGAAGTCAAGAAAAAATGGGAAGTTAAGAAAAAGTAGGATGTCATCAAACCGGGAAGTCATCAAAAATGGGAAGTCAAGAAAACGTGGGAAGTAATCAAAAATGGGAAGTCATCAAAAGTGGTAAGTCGAAAAAGTGGGAAGTCATCAAAAGTGGGAAGGCATAAAAATTGGGAGGTCATGAAAACGTGGGAAGTCAAGAAAAAGTTGGAAGTCAGAAAAAGTGGGAAGTCAAGAAAATTGGGAAGTCATCAAAAGTGGGAATTTATCAAAAGTGGGATGTCATCAAAAGTGGGAATTCACCGAAAATGGCAGGTGAAGAAAAAATGGGAAGTCATCAAAACTGGGAAGTCAAGAAAGAATGGTAAGTTAAGAAAAAGTGGGAGGTCGTCATATGTGGGAAGTCTTCAAAAATAGGAAGTCAAAAAAGTGGGAAGTCAAGAAAACGTGGGAAGTCAAGAAAAAGTGGAAAGTCAAGAAAAAGTGGGAAGTCAAGAAAAAGTGGATAGTCATCAAAAGTGGGAAGACATCAACGTGGGAAGTCACCGAAAGTGGGAGGTGATTAAAAAGCGGGAAGTCATCAAAAGTGGGAGGTCAAAAAAAGTGGGAGGTCATCAAAAGTGGGAGGGCATCAAATTGGGAAGTCATAAAAACGTGGGAAGGCATCAAAATTAGGAAGTCATCAAAAGTAGGAAGTCATCAAAAATGGGAAGTCAAGAAAACGTGGGAAGTCATCAAAAGCGGGAAGTCAAAAAATTGGGAAGTCATCAAAAGTGGAAGTCAAAAAAAGTGGGAAGTCATCAAAAGTGGGTAGTCATCAAATGTGGGGAGGCATCAAAATTGGGAAGTCATGAAAACGTGGGAAGTCAAGAAAAAGTGGGAATTCAAGAAAAAGTGGGAAGTCATCAAAAGTGGGAATTTATCAGAAGAGGGAAGTCATCAAAAGTGTGAAATCACCGAAAGTTGGATGTCAAGAAAAAGTGAGAAGTCATCAAAAGTGGGAAGTCAAGAAATTATGGGAAGTTAAGAAAAAGCGGGAAGTCGTCAAAAGTGGGAAGCCATCAAAATTGGGAAGTCAAGAAAACGTGGGAAGTCATCAAAAGTGGGAAGCCATCATAAGTGGGAAGTCAAAAAAAGTGGGAAGTTATCAAAGCGGGAAGTCATCAAAGTGGGAAGTTATCAAAAGTGGGAAGCCATCAAAACTGGAAAGTCACCGAAAGTAGGAACTCAAGAAAAAGTCGGAAGTCTTCAAAAGTGGGAATTTATCAAAAGTGGGAAGTTATCAAAAGTAGGAAGTCATAACAAGTGGGAAGTCACCGAAAGTGGGAAGCCAAGAAAAAGTGGGAAGTCATCGAAAGTGGGAAGGCACGAAAATTGGGAAGTCATGAAAACGTGGGAAGTCAAGAAAAAGTGGAAAGTCAAGAACAAGTGGGAAGTCAAGAAAAAGTGGATAGTCATCAAAAGTGGGAAGTCATCAAAGTGGGAAGTCACCGAAAGTGGGAGGTGATTAAAAAGCGGGAAGTCATCAAAAGTGGGAAGTCAAGAGAAAATGGGAAGTTAAGAAAAAGTAGGAAGTCATCAAAACCGGCAAGTCACCAAAATGGGAAGTCAAGAAAACGTGGAAAGTCATCAAAATGGGAAGTCATCAAAAGTGGGAAGTCAAAAAGTGGGAGTCAAGAAAACGTGGGAAGTCATCAAAAGTGGGCAGTTATCAAAAGTGGGAAGTCATCAGCAGTGGGAAGTTATCAAAAGTGAGAGGCCATCAAAAGTGAAAAGTCACCGAAAGTGGGAAGTCAAGAAAAATTGGCAGGTCATCAAAAGTGGGAAGGCATAAAAATGGGGAAGTCGTGAAAACGTGGGAAGTCAAAAAAAGTTGGAAGTCAACAAAAAGTGGGATGTCAAGAAAAAGTGGGAAGTCATCAAAAGTGAGAATTTATCAAAAGTGGGAAGCCATCAAAAGTGGGAATTCGCCGAAAATGGAGGTGAAGAAAAATGGGAAGTCATCAAAAGTGGGAAGTCAAGAAAAAATGGTAAGTTAAGAAAAAGTGGGAGGTCATCAAATGTGGGAAGTCTTCAAAAGTTGGAAGTCAAAAAAAGTGGGAAGTCAAGAAAACGTGGGAAGTCATCAAAAGTGGGAAGTTAGCAAAAGTGAAAAGCCATCAAAAGTGGGAAGTCACCGAAAGTGGGAAGTCAAAAAAAAGTGGGAAGTCATGAAAAGTGGGAATTCTCCGAAAGTGGGAAGTCAAGAAAAAGTGGGAAGTGAGCAAAAGTGGGATGCATACAAATTGGGAAGTCATGAAACGTGGGAAGTCAAGAAAAGTGGTAAGTCAAGAAGAAGTGGGAAGTCAAGAAAAAATGGGAAGGCATCAAAATTAGGAAGTCATGAAAAGTGGGAAGTCAAGAAAATATGGGAAGTCAAGAAAACATGGGAAGTCATCAAAAGTGGGAATTTATCAAAAGTGGGAAGTCATCAAAAATGGGAGGTCATCAAAAGTTGGAAGTCATCAAAAGTGGGAGGTCACTGCAAGTGGGAGGTCAAGAAAAAGTGGGAAGTCATCAAAAGTGGGAAGTTATCAAAAGTGGGAAGCCATCAAAAGTGGCAAGTCACCGAAAGTGGGAAGTCAAGAAAAAGTGAGAAGTCATGAAAAGTGGAATTCTCCGAAAGTGGGAAGTCATCAAAAATGGGAAGTCATAAAAAGTGGGAAGTCACTGAAAGTGCAGGTCAAGAAAAAGTGGGACGGGATCAAAATAGGGATGTCAAGAAAACGTGGGAAGTCATCAAAAGTGGGAAGTCAAAAAATAATGGAAGTTATCAAAAGCGGGAAGTCATAGAAAGTGGGAACTTATCAAAAGTGGGAAGTCATCAAATGTGGGAAGTCACTGAAAGTGGGAGGTCAAGAAAAAGTGGGAAGTCATCAAAAGTGGGAAGTCAAGAAAAAATGGGAAGTTAAGAAAAAGTAGGATGTCAGCAAAACCGGGAAGTCATTAAAAATGGGAAGTCAAGATAAAATGGTAAGTTAAGAAAAAGTGGGAGGTCGTCAAATGTGGGAAGTCTTCAAAAATGGGAAGTCAAAAAAGTGCTTAGTCAAGAAAACGTGGGAAGTCATCAAAAGGGGAAGTTATCAAAAGTGGCAAGCCATCAAATATGGGAAGTCACCGAAAGTGGGAAGTGAAGAAAAAGTGGGAAGTCATGAAAAGTGGCAATTTATCAAAATGGGAAGCCATCAAAAGTGGGAAGTCACTGAAAGTGGGAGGTCAAGAAAAAGTGGGAAGTCATCAAAAGTGGAAATTTATCAGAAGTGGGAAGTCATCAAAAGTGGAAAGTCACCGAAAGTTGGATTTCAAGAAAAAGTGAGAAGTCATCAAAAGTGGGAATTCTCCGAAAGTGGGAAGTCATCAAAAGTGGGTAGTCATCAAATGTGGGGAGGCATCAAAATTGGGAAGTCATGAAAACGTGGGAAGTCAAGAAAAAGTGGGAATTCAAGAAAAAGTGGGAAGTCAAGAATAAGTGGGAAGTCAAGAAAAAGGGGAAGTCATCAAAAGTGGGAATATATCAGAAGTGGGAAGTCATCAAAAGGGGGAAGTCACCGAAAGTTGGATGTCAAGAAAAAGTGAGAAGTCATGAAAAGTGGGAAGTCAAGAAATTATGGCAAGTTAAGAAAAAGTGGGAAGTCGTCAAAAGTGGGAAGCCATCAAAATTGGGAAGTCAAGAAAACGTGGGAACTCATCAAAAGTGGGAAGTCATCAAAAGTGGCAGGTCAAAAAAAGATGGAAGTTATCAAAAGCGGGAAGTCATAGAAAGTGGGAAGTCATCAAAAGTGGGAAGTCATCAAAAGTGGGAAGTCACTGAAAGTGGGAGGTCAAGAAAAAGTGGGAAGTCATCAAAAGTGGGAAGTCAAGAAAAAATGGGAAGTTAAGAAAAAGTAGGATGTCATCAAAACCGGGAAGTCATCAAAAATGGGAAGTCAAGAAAACGTGGGAAGTCATCAAAAATGGGAAGTCATCAAAGTGGGAAGTCACCGAAAGTGGGAGGTGATTAAAAAGCGGGAAGTCATCAAAAGTGGGAGGTCAAAAAAAGTGGGAGGTCATCAAAAGTGGGAGGGCATCAAAATTGGGAAGTCATAAAAACGTGGGAAGGCATCAAAATTAGGAAGTCATCAAAAGTGGGAAGTCATCAAAAATGGGAAGTCAAGAAAACGTGGGAAGTCATCAAAAACGGGAAGTCAAAAAAATTGGGAAGTCATCAAAAGTGGGAATTTATCAGAAGTGGGAAGTCATCAAAAGTGTGAAATCACCGAAAGTTGGATGTCAAGAAAAAGTGAGAAGTCATCAAAAGTGGGAAGTCAAGAAATTATGGGAAGTTAAGAAAAAGCGGGAAGTCGTCAAAAGTGGGAAGCCATCAAAATTGGGAAGTCGAGAAAACTTGGGAAGTCATCAAAAGTGGGAAGCCATCATAAGTGGGAAGTCAAAAAAAGTGGGAAGTTATCAAAAGCGGGAAGTCATCAAAAGTGGGAAGTTATCAAAAGTGGGAAGCCATCAAAACTGGGAAGTCACCGAAAGTAGGAACTCAAGAAAAAGTCGGAAGTCTTCAAAAGTGGGAATTTATCAAAAGTGGGAAGTTATCAAAAGTGGGAAGTCAAAAAAGTGGGAGTCAAGAAAACGTGGGAAGTCATCAAAAGTGGGCAGTTATCAAAAGTGGGAAGTCATCAGCAGTGGGAAGTTATCAAAAGTGAGAGGCCATCAAAAGTGAAAAGTCACCGAAAGTGGGAAGTCAAGAAAAATTGGCAGGTCATCAAAAGTGGGAAGGCATAAAAATGGGGAAGTCGTGAAAACGTGGGAAGTCAAAAAAAGTTGGAAGTCAACAAAAAGTGGGATGTCAAGAAAAAG
The DNA here is from genome assembly GCA_013076295.1 of Sanderia malayensis. Classification (NCBI taxonomy): domain Eukaryota; kingdom Metazoa; phylum Cnidaria; class Scyphozoa; order Semaeostomeae; family Pelagiidae; genus Sanderia; species Sanderia malayensis. Next base: position 7,010 of record RQOL01000010.1, read on the forward strand.
TGGGAAGTCATCAAAAGTGGGAATTTATCAAAAGTGGGAAGCCATCAAAAGTGGGAATTCGCCGAAAATGGGAGGTGAAGAAAAAATGGGAAGTCATCAAAAGTGGGAAGTCAAGAAAAAATGGTAAGTTAAGAAAAAGTGGGAGGTCATCAAATGTGGGAAGTCTTCAAAAGTTGGAAGTCAAAAAAAGTGGGAAGTCAAGAAAACGTGGGAAGTCATCAAAAATGGGAAGTTAGCAAAAGTGGGAAGCCATCAAAAGTGGGAAGTCACCGAAAGTGGGAAGTCAAAAAAAAGTGGGAAGTCATGAAAAGTGGGAATTCTCCGAAAGTGGGAAGTCAAGAAAAAGTGGGAAGTGAGCAAAAGTGGGATGGCATACAAATTGGGAAGTCATGAAAACGTGGGAAGTCAAGAAAAAGTGGTAAGTCAAGAAGAAGTGGGAAGTCAAGAAAAAATGGGAGGCATCAAAATTAGGAAGTCATGAAAAGTGGGAAGTCAAGAAAATATGGGAAGTTAAGAAAAAGTGGGAAGCCATCAAAAGTGGGAAGTCACCGAAAGTGAGAAGTGAAGAAAAAGTGGGAAGTCATCAAAAGTGGGAATTTATCAAAAGTGGGAAGTCTTCAAAAATGGGAAGTCAAAAAAAGTGGGAAGTCAACAAAACGTGGGAAGTCATCAAAAGTGGGAAGTTATCAAAAGTGGGAAGCCATCAAAAGTGGGAAGTCACCGAAAGTGGGAAGTCAAGAAAAAGTTGGAAATCATGAAAACTGGGAATTTATCAAAAATGGGAAGTCATAAAAAGTGGGAAGTCACTGAAAGTGCAGGTCAAGAAAAAGTGGGACGGCATCAAAATAGGGAAGTCAAGAAAACGTGGGAAGTCATCAAAAGTGGGAAGTCAAAAAAACATGAAAGTTATCAAAAGCGGGAAGTCATAGAAAGTGGGAACTTATCAAAAGTGGGAAGTCATCAAATGTGGGAAGTCACTGAAAGTGGGAGGTCAAGAAAAAGTGGGAAGTCATCAAAAGTGGGAAGTCAAGAAAAAATGGGAAGTTAAGAAAAAGTAGGATGTCATCAAAACCGGGAAGTCATCAAAAATGGGAAGTCAAGAAAACGTGGGAAGTCATCAAAAATGGGAAGTCATCAAAGTGGGAAGTCACCGAAAGTGGGAGGTGATTAAAAAGCGGGAAGTCATCAAAAGTGGGAGGTCAAAAAAAGTGGGAGGTCATCAAAAGTGGGAGGGCATCAAAATTGGGAAGTCATAAAAACGTGGGAAGGCATCAAAATTAGGAAGTCATCAAAAGTGGGAAGTCATCAAAAATGGGAAGTCAAGAAAACGTGGGAAGTCATCAAAAACGGGAAGTCAAAAAAATTGGGAAGTCATCAAAAGTGGGAATTTATCAGAAGTGGGAAGTCATCAAAAGTGTGAAATCACCGAAAGTTGGATGTCAAGAAAAAGTGAGAAGTCATCAAAAGTGGGAAGTCAAGAAATTATGGGAAGTTAAGAAAAAGCGGGAAGTCGTCAAAAGTGGGAAGCCATCAAAATTGGGAAGTCAAGAAAACTTGGGAAGTCATCAAAAGTGGGAAGCCATCATAAGTGGGAAGTCAAAAAAAGTGGGAAGTTATCAAAAGCGGGAAGTCATCAAAAGTGGGAAGTTATCAAAAGTGGGAAGCCATCAAAACTGGGAAGTCACCGAAAGTAGGAACTCAAGAAAAAGTCGGAAGTCTTCAAAAGTGGGAATTTATCAAAAGTGGGAAGTTATCAAAAGTGGGAAGTCATAACAAGTGGGAAGTCACCGAAAGTGGGAAGCCAAGAAAAAGTGGGAAGTCATCGAAAGTGGGAAGGCACGAAAATTGGGAAGTCATGAAAACGTGGGAAGTCAAGAAAAAGTGGAAAGTCAAGAAGAAGTGGGAAGTCAAGAAAAAGTGGATAGTCATCAAAAGTGGGAAGTCATCAAAGTGGGAAGTCACCGAAAGTGGGAGGTGATTAAAAAGCGGGAGGTCATCAAAAGTGGGAGGTCAAAAAAAGTGGGAGGTCATCAAAAGTGGGAATTCACCGAAAATGGAAGGTGAAGAAAAAATGGGAAGTCATGAAAACTGGGAATTTCTCAAAAATGGGAAGTCATAAAAAGTGGAAGTCACTGAAAGTGGAGGTCAACAAAAAGTGGGACGGCATCAAAATAGGGAGGTCAAGAAAACGTGGGAAGTCTTTAAAAATGGGAAGTCAAAAAAAGTGGGAAGTCAAAAAAACGTGGGAAGTCATCAAAAGTGGGAAGTTATCAAAAGTGGGAAGCCATCAAAAGTGGGAAGTCACCGAAAGTGGGAAGTCAAGAAAAAGTTGGAAATCATGAAAACTGGGAATTTATCAAAAATGGGAAGTCATAAAAAGTGGGAAGTCACTGAAAGTGCAGGTCAAGAAAAAGTGGGAAGTCATCAAAAGTGGGAAGTCAAGAAATTATGGGAAGTTAAGAAAAAGTGGGAACTCGTCAAAAGTGGGAAGCCATCAAAATTGGGAAGTCAAGAAAACGTGGGAAGTCATCAAAAGTGGGAATTTATCAAAAGTGGGAAGTCATCAAAAATGGGAGGTCATCAAAAGTGGGAAGTCATCAAAAGTGGGAAGTCACTGCAAGTGGGAGGTCAAGAAAAAGTGGGAAGTCATCAAAAGTGGGAAGTTATCAAAAGTGGGAAGCCATCAAAAGTGGCAAGTCACCGAAAGTGGGAAGTCAAGAAAAAGTGAGAAGTCATGAAAAGTGGGAATTCTCCGAAAGTGGGAAGTCATCAAAAATGGGAAGTCATAAAAAGTGGGAAGTCACTGAAAGTGCAGGTCAAGAAAAAGTGGGACGGGATCAAAATAGGGAAGTCAAGAAAACGTGGGAAGTCATCAAAAGTGGGAAGTCAAAAAAAGATGGAAGTTATCAAAAGCGGGAAGTCATAGAAAGTGGGAACTTATCAAAAGTGGGAAGTCATCAAATGTGGGAAGTCACTGAAAGTGGGAGGTCAAGAAAAAGTGGGAAGTCATCAAAAGTGGGAAGTCAAGAAAAAATGGGAAGTTAAGAAAAAGTAGGATGTCAGCAAAACCGGGAAGTCATTAAAAATGGGAAGTCAAGATAAAATGGTAAGTTAAGAAAAAGTGGGAGGTCGTCAAATGTGGGAAGTCTTCAAAAATGGGAAGTCAAAAAAAGTGCTTAGTCAAGAAAACGTGGGAAGTCATCAAAAGGGGAAGTTATCAAAAGTGGCAAGCCATCAAATATGGGAAGTCACCGAAAGTGGGAAGTGAAGAAAAAGTGGGAAGTCATGAAAAGTGGCAATTTATCAAAAATGGGAAGCCATCAAAAGTGGGAAGTCACTGAAAGTGGGAGGTCAAGAAAAAGTGGGAAGTCATCAAAAGTGGAAATTTATCAGAAGTGGGAAGTCATCAAAAGTGGAAAGTCACCGAAAGTTGGATTTCAAGAAAAAGTGAGAAGTCATCAAAAGTGGGAATTCTCCGAAAGTGGGAAGTCATCAAAAGTGGGTAGTCATCAAATGTGGGGAGGCATCAAAATTGGGAAGTCATGAAAACGTGGGAAGTCAAGAAAAAGTGGGAATTCAAGAAAAAGTGGGAAGTCAAGAATAAGTGGGAAGTCAAGAAAAAGGGAAGTCATCAAAAGTGGGAATATATCAGAAGTGGGAAGTCATCAAAAGGGGGAAGTCACCGAAAGTTGGATGTCAAGAAAAAGTGAGAAGTCATGAAAAGTGGGAAGTCAAGAAATTATGGCAAGTTAAGAAAAAGTGGGAAGTCGTCAAAAGTGGGAAGCCATCAAAATTGGGAAGTCAAGAAAACGTGGGAACTCATCAAAAGTGGGAAGTCATCAAAAGTGGCAGGTCAAAAAAGATGGAAGTTATCAAAAGCGGGAAGTCATAGAAAGTGGGAAGTTATCAAAAGTGGGAAGCCATCAAAAGTGGGAAGTCAACGAAAGTAGGAAGTCAAGAAAAAGTGGGAAGTCATCAAAAGTGGGAATTTATCAAAAGTGGGAAGTCATCAAAAGTGGGAAGTCATCAAAAGTGGGAAGTCACTGAAAGTGGGAGGTCAAGAAAAAGTGGGAAGTCATCAAAAGTGGGAAGTCAAGAAAAAATGGGAAGTTAAGAAAAAGTAGGATGTCATCAAAACCGGGAAGTCATCAAAAATGGGAAGTCAAGAAAACGTGGGAAGTCATCAAAAATGGGAAGTCATCAAAGTGGGAAGTCACCGATAGTGGGAGGTGATTAAAAAGCGGGAAGTCATCAAAAGTGGGAGGTCAAAAAAAGTGGGAGGTCATCAAAAGTGGGAGGGCATCAAAATTGGGAAGTCATAAAAACGTGGGAAGGCATCAAAATTAGGAAGTCATCAAAAGTGGGAAGTCATCAAAAATGGGAAGTCAAGAAAACGTGGGAAGTCATCAAAAACGGGAAGTCAAAAAAATTGGGAAGTCATCAAAAGTGGGAATTTACCAGAAGTGGGAAGTCATCAAAAGTGTGAAATCACCGAAAGTTGGATGTCAAGAAAAAGTGAGAAGTCATCAAAAGTGGGAAGTCAAGAAATTATGGGAAGTTAAGAAAAAGCGGGAAGTCGTCAAAAGTGGGAAGCCATCAAAATTGGGAAGTCAAGAAAACTTGGGAAGTCATCAAAAGTGGGAAGCCATCATAAGTGGGAAGTCAAAAAAAGTGGGAAGTTATCAAAAGCGGGAAGTCATCAAAAGTGGGAAGTTATCAAAAGTGGGAAGCCATCAAAACTGGGAAGTCACCGAAAGTAGGAACTCAAGAAAAAGTCGGAAGTCTTCAAAAGGGGAATTTATCAAAAGTGGGAAGTTATCAAAAGTGGGAAGTCATAACAAGTGGGAAGTCACCGAAAGTGGGAAGCCAAGAAAAAGTGGGAAGTCATCGAAAGTGGGAAGGCACGAAAATTGGGAAGTCATGAAAACGTGGGAAGTCAAGAAAAAGTGAAAAGTCAAGAAAAAGTGGGAAGTCAAGAAAAAGTGGATAGTCATCAAAAGTGGGAAGTCATCAAAGTGGGAAGTCACCGAAAGTGGGAGGTGATTAAAAGCGGGAAGTCATCAAAAGTGGGAGGTCAAAAAAAGTGGGAGGTCATCAAAAGTGGGAGGGCATCAAAATTGGGAAGTCATAAAAACGTGGGAAGGCATCAAAATTAGGAAGTCATCAAAAGTGGGAAGTCATCAAAAATGGGAAGTCAAGAAAACGTGGGAAGTTGGTTTAAATCACCTCCCACCGAAAGTGGGAGGTGATTAAAAAGCGGGAAGTCATCAAAAGTGGGAAGTCAAGAAAAAATGGGAAGTTAAGAAAAAGTAGGAAGTCATCAAAAGTGGGTAGTCATCAAATGTGGGGAGGCATCAAAATTGGGAAGTCATGAAAACGTGGGAAGTCAAGAAAAAGTGGAAAGTCAAGAAGAAGTGGGAAGTCAAGAAAAAGTGGATAGTCATCAAAAGTGGGAAGTCATCAAAGTGGGAAGTCACCGAAAGTGGGAGGTGATTAAAAAGCGGGAGGTCATCAAAAGTGGGAGGTCAAAAAAAGTGGGAGGTCATCAAAAGTGGGAATTCACCGAAAATGGAAGGTGAAGAAAAAATGGGAAGTTATGAAAACTGGGAATTTCTCAAAAATGGGAAGTCATAAAAAGTGGAAGTCACTGAAAGTGGAGGTCAACAAAAAGTGGGACGGCATCAAAATAGGGAGGTCAAGAAAACGTGGGAAGTCTTTAAAAATGGGAAGTCAAAAAAAGTGGGAAGTCAAAAAACGTGGGAAGTCATCAAAAGTGGGAAGTTATCAAAAGTGGGAAGCCATCAAAAGTGGGAAGTCACCGAAAGTGGGAAGTCAAGAAAAAGTTGGAAATCATGAAAACTGGGAAGTCATCAAAAATGGGAAGTCATAAAAAGTGGGAAGTCACTGAAAGTGCAGGTCAAGAAAAAGTAGGACGGGATCAAAATAGGGAAGTCAAGAAAACGTGGGAAGTCATCAAAAGTGGGAAGTCAAAAAAAGATGGAAGTTATCAAAAGCGGGAAGTCATAGAAAGTGGGAACTTATCAAAAGTGGGAAGTCATCAAATGTGGGAAGTCACTGAAAGTGGGAGGTCAAGAAAAAGTGGGAAGTCATCAAAAGTGGGAAGTCAAGAAAAAATGGGAAGTTAAGAAAAAGTAGGATGTCAGCAAAACCGGGAAGTCATTAAAAATGGGAAGTCAAGATAAAATGGTAAGTTAAGAAAAAGTGGGAGGTCGTCAAATGTGGGAAGTCTTCAAAAATGGGAAGTCAAAAAAAGTGCTTAGTCAAGAAAACGTGGGAAGTCATCAAAAGGGGAAGTTATCAAAAGTGGCAAGCCATCAAATATGGGAAGTCACCGAAAGTGGGAAGTGAAGAAAAAGTGGGAAGTCATGAAAAGTGGCAATTTATCAAAAATGGGAAGCCATCAAAAGTGGGAAGTCACTGAAAGTGGGAGGTCAAGAAAAAGTGGGAAGTCATCAAAAATGGAAATTTATCAGAAGTGGGAAGTCATCAAAAGTGGAAAGTCACCGAAAGTGGGAAGTCACCGAAAGTGGGAGGTGATTAAAAAGCGGGAAGTCATCAAAAGTGGGAGGTCAAAAAAAGTGGGAGGTCATCAAAAGTGGGAGGGCATCAAAATTGGGAAGTCATAAAAACGTGGGAAGGCATCAAAATTAGGAAGTCATCAAAAGTGGGAAGTCATCAAAAATGGGAAGTCAAGAAAACGTGGGAAGTCATCAAAAATGGGAAGTCATCAAAGTGGGAAGTCACCGAAAGTGGGAGGTGATTAAAAAGCGGGAAGTCATCAAAAGTGGGAGGTCAAAAAAAGTGGGAGGTCATCAAAAGTGGGAGGGCATCAAAATTGGGAAGTCATAAAAACGTGGGAAGGCATCAAAATTAGGAAGTCATCAAAAGTGGGAAGTCATCAAAAATGGGAAGTCAAGAAAACGTGGGAAGTCATCAAAAACGGGAAGTCAAAAAAATTGGGAAGTCATCAAAAGTGGGAATTTATCAGAAGTGGGAAGTCATCAAAAGTGTGAAATCACCGAAAGTTGGATGTCAAGAAAAAGTGAGAAGTCATCAAAAGTGGGAAGTCAAGAAATTATGGGAAGTTAAGAAAAAGCGGGAAGTCGTCAAAAGTGGGAAGCCATCAAAATTGGGAAGTCAAGAAAACTTGGGAAGTCATCAAAAGTGGGAAGCCATCATAAGTGGGAAGTCAAAAAAAGTGGGAAGTTATCAAAAGCGGGAAGTCATCAAAAGTGGGAAGTTATCAAAAGTGGGAAGCCATCAAAACTGGGAAGTCACCGAAAGTAGGAACTCAAGAAAAAGTCGGAAGTCTTCAAAAGTGGGAATTTATCAAAAGTGGGAAGTTATCAAAAGTGGGAAGTCAAAAAAGTGGGAGTCAAGAAAACGTGGGAAGTCATCAAAAGTGGGCAGTTATCAAAAGTGGGAAGTCATCAGCAGTGGGAAGTTATCAAAAGTGAGAGGCCATCAAAAGTGAAAAGTCACCGAAAGTGGGAAGTCAAGAAAAATTGGCAGGTCATCAAAAGTGGGAAGGCATAAAAATGGGGAAGTCGTGAAAACGTGGGAAGTCAAAAAAAGTTGGAAGTCAACAAAAAGTGGGATGTCAAGAAAAAGTGGGAAGTCATCAAAAGTGGGAATTTATCAAAAGTGGGAAGCCATCAAAAGTGGGAATTCGCCGAAAATGGGAGGTGAAGAAAAAATGGGAAGTCATCAAAAGTGGGAAGTCAAGAAAAAATGGTAAGTTAAGAAAAAGTGGGAGGTCATCAAACGTGGGAAGTCTTCAAAAGTTGGAAGTCAAAAAAAGTGGGAAGTCAAGAAAACGTGGGAAGTCATCAAAAATGGGAAGTTAGCAAAAGTGGGAAGCCATCAAAAGTGGGAAGTCACCGAAAGTGGGAAGTCAAAAAAAAGTGGGAAGTCATGAAAAGTGGGAATTCTCCGAAAGTGGGAAGTCAAGAAAAAGTGGGAAGTGAGCAAAAGTGGGATGGCATACAAATTGGGAAGTCATGAAAACGTGGGAAGTCAAGAAAAAGTGGTAAGTCAAGAAGAAGTGGGAAGTCAAGAAAAAATGGGATGGCATCAAAATTAGGAAGTCATGAAAAGTGGGAAGTCAAGAAAATATGGGAAGTTAAGAAAAAGTGGGAAGCCATCAAAAGTGGGAAGTCACCGAAAGTGAGAAGTGAAGAAAAAGTGGGAAGTCATCAAAAGTGGGAATTTATCAAAAGTGGGAAGTCTTCGAAAATGGGAAGTCAAAAAAAGTGGGAAGTCAACAAAACGTGGGAAGTCATCAAAAGTGGGAAGTTATCAAAAGTGGGAAGCCATCAAAAGTGGGAAGTCACCGAAAGTGGGAAGTCAAGAAAAAGTTGGAAATCATGAAAACTGGGAATTTATCAAAAATGGGAAGTCATAAAAAGTGGGAAGTCACTGAAAGTGCAGGTCAAGAAAAAGTGGGACGGCATCAAAATAGGGAAGTCAAGAAAACGTGGGAAGTCATCAAAAGTGGGAAGTCAAAAAAACATGAAAGTTATCAAAAGCGGGAAGTCATAGAAAGTGGGAACTTATCAAAAGTGGGAAGTCATCAAATGTGGGAAGTCACTGAAAGTGGGAGGTCAAGAAAAAGTGGGAAGTCATCAAAAGTGGGAAGTCAAGAAAAAATTGGAAGTTAAGAAAAAGTAGGATGTCATCAAAACCGGGAAGTCATCAAAAATGGGAAGTCAAGAAAACGTGGGAAGTCATCAAAAATGGGAAGTCATCAAAGTGGGAAGTCACCGAAAGTGGGAGGTGATTAAAAAGCGGGAAGTCATCAAAAGTGGGAGGTCAAAAAAAGTGGGAGGTCATCAAAAGTGGGAGGGCATCAAAATTGGGAAGTCATAAAAACGTGGGAAGGCATCAAAATTAGGAAGTCATCAAAAGTGGGAAGTCATCAAAAATGGGAAGTCAAGAAAACGTGGGAAGTCATCAAAAACGGGAAGTCAAAAAAATTGGGAAGTCATCAAAAGTGGGAATTTATCAGAAGTGGGAAGTCATCAAAAGTGTGAAATCACCGAAAGTTGGATGTCAAGAAAAAGTGAGAAGTCATCAAAAGTGGGAAGTCAAGAAATTATGGGAAGTTAAGAAAAAGCGGGAAGTCGTCAAAAGTGGGAAGCCATCAAAATTGGGAAGTCAAGAAAACTTGGGAAGTCATCAAAAGTGGGAAGCCATCATAAGTGGGAAGTCAAAAAAAGTGGGAAGTTATCAAAAGCGGGAAGTCATCAAAAGTGGGAAGTTATCAAAAGTGGGAAGCCATCAAAACTGGGAAGTCACCGAAAGTAGGAACTCAAGAAAAAGTCGGAAGTCTTCAAAAGTGGGAATTTATCAAAAGTGGGAAGTTATCAAAAGTGGGAAGTCATAACAAGTGGGAAGTCACCGAAAGTGGGAAGCCAAGAAAAAGTGGGAAGTCATCGAAAGTGGGAAGGCACGAAAATTGGGAAGTCATGAAAACGTGGGAAGTCAAGAAAAAGTGGAAAGTCAAGAAGAAGTGGGAAGTCAAGAAAAAGTGGATAGTCATCAAAAGTGGGAAGTCATCAAAGTGGGAAGTCACCGAAAGTAGGAGGTGATTAAAAAGCGGGAGGTCATCAAAAGTGGGAGGTCAAAAAAAGTGGGAGGTCATCAAAAGTGGGAATTCACCGAAAATGGAAGGTGAAGAAAAAATGGGAAGTCATGAAAACTGGGAATTTCTCAAAAATGGGAAGTCATAAAAAGTGGAAGTCACTGAAAGTGGAGGTCAACAAAAAGTGGGACGGCATCAAAATAGGGAGGTCAAGAAAACGTGGGAAGTCTTTAAAAATGGGAAGTCAAAAAAAGTGGGAAGTCAAAAAACGTGGGAAGTCATCAAAAGTGGGAAGTTATCAAAAGTGGGAAGCCATCAAAAGTGGGAAGTCACCGAAAGTGGGAAGTCAAGAAAAAGTTGGAAATCATGAAAACTGGGAATTTATCAAAAATGGGAAGTCATAAAAAGTGGGAAGTCACTGAAAGTGCAGGTCAAGAAAAAGTGGGAAGTCATCAAAAGTGGGAAGTCAAGAAATTATGGGAAGTTAAGAAAAAGTGGGAACTCGTCAAAAGTGGGAAGCCATCAAAATTGGGAAGTCAAGAAAACGTGGGAAGTCATCAAAAGTGGGAATTTATCAAAAGTGGGAAGTCATCAAAAATGGGAGGTCATCAAAAGTGGGAAGTCATCAAAAGTGGGAAGTCACTGCAAGTGGGAGGTCAAGAAAAAGTGGGAAGTCATCAAAAGTGGGAAGTTATCAAAAGTGGGAAGCCATCAAAAGTGGCAATTCACCGAAAGTGGGAAGTCAGAAAAAGTGAGAAGTCATGAAAGTGGGAATTCTCCGAAAGTGGGAAGTCATCAAAAATGGGAAGTCATAAAAAGTGGGAAGTCACTGAAAGTGCAGGTCAAGAAAAAGTGGGACGGGATCAAAATAGGGAAGTCAAGAAAACGTGGGAAGTCATCAAAAGTGGGAAGTCAAAAAAAGATGGAAGTTATCAAAAGCGGGAAGTCATAGAAAGTGGGAACTTATCAAAAGTGGGAAGTCATCAAATGTGGGAAGTCACTGAAAGTGGGAGGTCAAGAAAAAGTGGGAAGTCATCAAAAGTGGGAAGTCAAGAAAAAATGGGAAGTTAAGAAAAAGTAGGATGTCAGCAAAACCGGGAAGTCATTAAAAATGGGAAGTCAAGATAAAATGGTAAGTTAAGAAAAAGTGGGAGGTCGTCAAATGTGGGAAGTCTTCAAAAATGGGAAGTCAAAAAAAGTGCTTAGTCAAGAAAACGTGGGAAGTCATCAAAAGGGGAAGTTATCAAAAGTGGCAAGCCATCAAATATGGGAAGTCACCGAAAGTGGGAAGTGAAGAAAAAGTGGGAAGTCATGAAAAGTGGCAATTTATCAAAAATGGGAAGCCATCAAAAGTGGGAAGTCACTGAAAGTGGGAGGTCAAGAAAAAGTGGGAAGTCATCAAAAGTGGAAATTTATCAGAAGTGGGAAGTCATCAAAAGTGGAAAGTCACCGAAAGTTGGATTTCAAGAAAAAGTGAGAAGTCATCAAAAGTGGGAATTCTCCGAAAGTGGGAAGTCATCAAAAGTGGGTAGTCATCAAATGTGGGGAGGCATCAAAATTGGGAAGTCATGAAAACGTGGGAAGTCAAGAAAAAGTGGGAATTCAAGAAAAAGTGGGAAGTCAAGAATAAGTGGGAAGTCAAGAAAAAGGGAAGTCATCAAAAGTGGGAATATATCAGAAGTGGGAAGTCATCAAAAGGGGGAAGTCACCGAAAGTTGGATGTCAAGAAAAGTGAGAAGTCATGAAAAGTGGGAAGTCAAGAAATTATGGCAAGTTAAGAAAAAGTGGGAAGTCGTCAAAAGTGGGAAGCCATCAAAATTGGGAAGTCAAGAAAACGTGGGAACTCATCAAAAGTGGGAAGTCATCAAAAGTGGCAGGTCAAAAAAGATGGAAGTTATCAAAAGCGGGAAGTCATAGAAAGTGGGAAGTTATCAAAAGTGGGAAGCCATCAAAAGTGGGAAGTCAACGAAAGTAGGAAGTCAAGAAAAAGTGGGAAGTCATCAAAGTGGGAATTTATCAAAAGTGGGAAGTCATCAAAAGTGGGAAGTCATCAAAAGTGGGAAGTCACTGAAAGTGGGAGGTCAAGAAAAAGTGGGAAGTCATCAAAAGTGGGAAGTCAAGAAAAAATGGGAAGTTAAGAAAAAGTAGGATGTCATCAAAACCGGGAAGTCATCAAAAATGGGAAGTCAAGAAAACGTGGGAAGTCATCAAAAATGGGAAGTCATCAAAGTGGGAAGTCACCGATAGTGGGAGGTGATTAAAAAGCGGGAAGTCATCAAAGTGGGAGGTCAAAAAAAGTGGGAGGTCATCAAAAGTGGGAGGGCATCAAATTGGGAAGTCATAAAAACGTGGGAAGGCATCAAAATTAGGAAGTCATCAAAAGTGGGAAGTCATCAAAAATGGGAAGTCAAGAAAACGTGGGAAGTCATCAAAAACGGGAAGTCAAAAAAATTGGGAAGTCATCAAAAGTGGGAATTTACCAGAAGTGGGAAGTCATCAAAAGTGTGAAATCACCGAAAGTTGGATGTCAAGAAAAAGTGAGAAGTCATCAAAAGTGGGAAGTCAAGAAATTATGGGAAGTTAAGAAAAAGCGGGAAGTCGTCAAAAGTGGGAAGCCATCAAAATTGGGAAGTCAAGAAAACTTGGGAAGTCATCAAAAGTGGGAAGCCATCATAAGTGGGAAGTCAAAAAAAGTGGGAAGTTATCAAAAGCGGGAAGTCATCAAAAGTGGGAAGTTATCAAAAGTGGGAAGCCATCAAAACTGGGAAGTCACCGAAAGTAGGAACTCAAGAAAAAGTCGGAAGTCTTCAAAAGTGGGAATTTATCAAAAGTGGGAAGTTATCAAAAGTGGGAAGTCATAACAAGTGGGAAGTCACCGAAAGTGGGAAGCCAAGAAAAGTGGGAAGTCATCGAAAGTGGGAAGGCACGAAAATTGGGAAGTCATGAAAACGTGGAAGTCAAGAAAAAGTGGAAAGTCAAGAAAAAGTGGGAAGTCAAGAAAAAGTGGATAGTCATCAAAAGTGGGAAGTCATCAAAGTGGGAAGTCACCGAAAGTGGGAGGTGATTAAAAAGCGGGAAGTCATCAAAAGTGGGAGGTCAAAAAAAGTGGGAGGTCATCAAAAGTGGGAGGGCATCAAAATTGGGAAGTCATAAAAACGTGGGAAGGCATCAAAATTAGGAAGTCATCAAAAGTGGGAAGTCATCAAAAAATGGGAAGTCAAGAAAACGTGGGAAGTTGGTTTAAATCACCTCCCACCGAAAAGTGGGAGGTGATTAAAAGCGGGAAGTCATCAAAGTGGGAAGTCAAGAAAAAATGGGAAGTTAAGAAAAAGTAGGAAGTCATCAAAAGTGGGTAGTCATCAAATGTGGGGAGGCATCAAAATTGGGAAGTCATGAAAACGTGGGAAGTCAAGAAAAAGTGGAAAGTCAAGAAGAAGTGGGAAGTCAAGAAAAAGTGGATAGTCATCAAAAGTGGGAAGTCATCAAAGTGGGAAGTCACCGAAAGTGGGAGGTGATTAAAAAGGCGGGAGGTCATCAAAAGTGGGAGGCCAAAAAAAGTGGGAGGTCATCAAAAGTGGGAATTCACCGAAATGGAAGGTGAAGAAAAAATGGGAAGTTATGAAAACTGGGAATTTCTCAAAAATGGGAAGTCATAAAAAGTGGAAGTCACTGAAAGTGGAGGTCAACAAAAAGTGGGACGGCATCAAAATAGGGAGGTCAAGAAAACGTGGGAAGTCTTTAAAAATGGGAAGTCAAAAAAAGTGGGAAGTCAAAAAAACGTGGGAAGTCATCAAAAGTGGGAAGTTATCAAAAGTGGGAAGCCATCAAAAGTGGGAAGTCACCGAAAGTGGGAAGTCAAGAAAAAGTTGGAAATCATGAAAACTGGGAAGTCATCAAAAATGGGAAGTCATAAAAAGTGGGAAGTCACTGAAAGTGCAGGTCAAGAAAAAGTGGGACGGGATCAAAACAGGGAAGTCAAGAAAACGTGGGAAGTCAAAAAAAGATGGAAGTTATCAAAAGCGGGAAGTCATAGAAAGTGGGAACTTATCAAAAGTGGGAAGTCATCAAATGTGGGAAGTCAATGAAAGTGGGAGGTCAAGAAAAAGTGGGAAGTCATCAAAAGTGGGAAGTCAAGAAAAATGGGAAGTTAAGAAAAAGTAGGATGTCAGCAAAACCGGGAAGTCATTAAAAATGGGAAGTCAAGATAAAATGGTAAGTTAAGAAAAAGTGGGAGGTCGTCAAATGTGGGAAGTCTTCAAAAATGGGAAGTCAAAAAAAGTGCTTAGTCAAGAAAACGTGGGAAGTCATCAAAAGGGGAAGTTATCAAAAGTGGCAAGCCATCAAATATGGGAAGTCACCGAAAGTGGGAAGTGAAGAAAAAGTGGGAAGTCATGAAAAGTGGCAATTTATCAAAAATGGGAAGCCATCAAAAGTGGGGTCACTGAAAGTGGGAG
>RQOL01000100.1:0-24685 GCA_013076295.1 Sanderia malayensis
TTCTGCTGCAGCTGTTCCAATTCATGATTCAAATATTTCCATTCTTTGAATGCTTTTGTGAATGTTTGAGAATGAATTTCTTTCAGCTGAAAAAATTCAATTATTGAATTTATCATTTAACTAACCAATGCGAGATTTTCCAGCAAAATATTTGGTAAATATATTCAATAAGACAAATCTTATGTGATAATTTTGTGACAAAACAAATCTCTAAAAATGCAGATAACAAAGATCCCTTAACTCGACCTACACAACCAAACTGTTATACACACAGACTAAAAGACAGTTTAACAAGTAAACAAAAGTACAAACAACCCTGTTTTATATGTACATAAAATAAATGATTTCATATTATTTGTTATAAAAAGAAAAAAATTATAAATACCCTTCCTCTCTCAGCTGAAATATCATTGAGCGATGACAGGAAAGCACTTTCAGAGGACCCTGGCATTCTCTTACTGAACGAATTCCACAATCTAAACACATCCTGGTCAAATAAGTATGTACACGCTTCTGGGCTACCAGGCCATAATCTGAACTTGATTAGGGTTTTCAGGTTAAATGGATCCCACTCATGACAACAAGATTTACATAACATGAAGTATTTCTTCAAGTCAAATCTACCTGCAAATGTGGTAACAATCCATTAAATTTTGATACAGGAAAAATTTCAATAATTTTTGTGAGGATATCACAATATTATAACAAAGACAAAATGGAAAACAAGTAGGCATGCGGACAAAAAAAACAAGGCATACCCTTAACAGTTACGATTATACAATCTTCATCAACAATTTGACATTCCAGCTCTGAACTTTTACATTTAGGACATTTCTTAGAATGAAGAACTGGTCTCCGATCTAAGAACAGAAATAAGTTATACACAAAAGAACAAGAAGCTTTGACACAAAAACAGCACTTATTAAAATCAAACATACAACCAGATTTGTGTATACAAAAAAAGCAGAAAAATTTATTCTTTCATCAATAGAAATAACACCCTGAATGTAAAAATTATACATAGCACTTTCAGCGCCTTACCAATGTGAATTATATTGGCACTGGCAGCATCTTTTGTTTCCGATGGAAGCAATGGTTTATAAAAGCCATCCACCCAGCCGTCTCTGTCATGCAAAGGAAATTTCTCATGCACAAGTTCATCACATGAAATGCACAAAAACTTTGAATCAGCACAGTCTAGGCATCTTATTTCTGGATTCTTCACATTGCAGTTTTCGCATATATTCAAAGACCCACTAAAAGATTCTATCTCTAGGGCACACTCTGCAATATAATTTCTATGTTTTTCCCACATTGCTGATGCTTTCTCCAATCTGTCTGTCCACTTAGATGACTCAGATTTGTCTTTTTGAGATAGTGTCAGCTTTTCACATTCAGAAATCATAGCTTTAAGGTCTAAAAGATAAATTCAATAACTCCATGATGCAGAAGTTACATCAAAAATGAAAAAAATGATTACAACTATAATCAAATTATAAGAATACAATTATAATTGAGTAGCAAAGAAAAAGACATGAAAGCACCATTAAAAATAACAAAATAGTAGCACAAGAATGACAGTCAATGTGAGATGTCATCAAAACAATTCTCTGACAGAACATTTAGCAATAAAGGAATAATCTATACAGCACAAGTTTGTAATGCTTTTAATTATTGTTATTTTTTGCAATATTACTATTATCATCATGATTATGATCATTTGCTCTTACTATTGTCATCATTACAACTATTAGCCTCAGGAAGAGACAGAACTACTATTACCAATCAAGAATAGAATTAAACCAGGTTATATTAGAACAAGAACCAGATTGCAGCAAAACAATTTTGTTTCAATAAAGCATACCTTTTTCATTATTCTCCAGTATATGCTCTGCATCTTTATGTGATCCTTCACTGTCAATTTCCATACACAATTGATGCTCTAAAAAATATTTAAAATATACTGTCAAAGATAGTTGCATCAAAGATTGGATTCTTTGATGAAAGAGGCTTTTTCAAAACATTTCATATTCACTGCCTGTTTTGAAATAGTTTCAAGCACCAAAAAACTAGTTGTTAAGCAAGGCACACTGTACACGGACTTGACATAATGAAAATCTCAAAAAAATACATCGAAACAAAGGGCCCAAACATTCCAGGAAAAAATTGTCCTACACATATGCTTAATATTTCCTATAGAAATGAAAGAGCATAACTGTTATACTGAAAATAATTGATACTTTTCAAGCCATTCCTTTATGAATTCAGTACCTTAAAGTAGGATAAAATTGAATAACAGCTGAAGTAGTACACAATCTTGTGGTTGGGATCTTCTTTCATAATCAATTGTTGTTTTCATTCAAACCTTAACCAGAAAATATCTGAGCATATTTTTACCTATGATGTGTTTTACTCAGGGAGATTAATTTAAAAATTAACCTGGGAATGAAGTTGTCATGTTTTCATTATTTTCCAGTTGAGACTTTTGCTTCTTTCTGTCACCATGTCTTCTTGGATTTGAAATTACTCTTTTACCAGTTTCTGAATCTCTTGCATACTCAACAACTATTTCCCTTTTCACATTCTTTTTCATCAATTTCTTTTTTGATGGCAGTGTCAATTCCAACACATCAGTGAGACAACGATCTGGATCTAGAATTCGACCTTTCTTGATTCTCCCACCTTTGGAAACATCTATAACAATAATCACATTTAACAATAAACCCACAAATAGTCTACAAAGTTTTTTATAACATCAGTGTATGAAAGTACACAGTTAGGCCATTAAGAGCTCACAAAAATAGTATAGGCCATCCACTTTAACACACAAAATGTAGTATTCCATGTGATTGGCAGCAAATTGTTTTTATTTTCACTTGGCAATCTGTGCCATTAAAAGCATACAGAATTCAAATTTTCCTTTCAATTTAGGTGAAGGTGAAGGTGAAATGGTTTTTTAGCGCCAGTCACTAGGATCTCAGTAGTAGGCTAACTGATCGAGACCTCAACCCTGGCTGTGATGCTACCGTGGCTGGGCTTGAACCCTGACCACACTGAGCTCTTGACACCACGGGTCAGCAGAGACTTCCACCCTGGCTGTGACGCTACCGTGACTGTGCTCGGCACGATGCCACAGCACCTTCAACCATCCTAGGTGTCAACCATGCGAGTAAATGCTGCCAACCTAAATTTGGGTCAACCTTCTTTGACCAAAGAAGAACCAGGCTTAAGTTTTATTATGTAGTGCCAATGTAATGTAGTGTTCCAGTAAGGATAAACAGGGCTATAGACCAAAACTATAGAGTTCAGATATTTGAACATCATTGACCCCAGTCTGGAATTCCTGTAACAACCACACCCAAGCTGAAATTTGAGCTGCACCAAAAGGGCACCTGTGCACAAAAAAGTTTCCACTCTGGGCCAAGTGCTCAAAAATTTGATAAGCAGAATGTCTTAGATGATAAAATATTTTACCCCTGTACAAATCAATGGAAACAGTGAAAATTAACAAAACATACAAATTATTGGATTTTCAATCAAGCCTGCAAACATCCAGATTGATATTGATTTAGGCCTAGGCTACCTTGTTTGTGTTCTTTCGTTGACATTAATTACATATACAGACAGGTATAACAATACCAAGTATTACTTTTCCCAACTGAGCATTGGATGAGACAAGAGCCGCATATTGGGCAGCTTTAGTATAACTATAAGTTCCTAATTTTGCAAACGTATTGGCTGACTTTCCACTCTGGCCTGTCACCCTGCCGGAATCTTCTTTTTTAGAAGGCAGGCAGTATCTGGTAGATGTAGATGTAGATGAAGAGACAGGGCTACGGCGTATTTTATTACTTGGACTTCTCTATTAAAAACAAAAGGAGAAATCTTGCAAAGCGGCCTAAAAAACTCGGACGAATAGCCCTAGCCCTAATCTCCGGACGAAACTGGTTTCCTTCAATTCAGGATAGGATAGTTTAAGCTCTCGATTACAAAGGTCAGTTTTCACAGTAAGATACTGGTACGGGAGCTAAGAATATGAAAAGTGGGTTGAAATCAATAAGTTTCCAGGCTCGTTGCTGTGCTGACTACTAGTCAGTGACTAGCCATTTAGTGACTGAAAAGGAATAGGCCATTTAGGCCGGTAGGTTGAGACAGGAATGCAAGGGATAAATTTCAAGTTAGAAAACTTACTTACCAGCAGCTGCATTATCCCTGTCCATTTCCAGTAAGCTAAAGTCTGAAGGTAGGTAAGGGAGTACCTAACAAAAATAAATCGCAACATAAGGAGTGTCCGAGAGCTGTTACCGGACTGCTGTGCATGGCATTGACTAGGCCTACCTGACATTTGCGTGCGATGTTTTGTTAAAACAATTTGTATTGAGTTGGATTTGATTGAACATTGCAGCCAATTTTTAACTCATATCATTAAAATCTGAGGGTAATGTGCATTTAACGATTATCGTTAAATTCTGCTGCGAGTATGGGTTGCAGATGTTAGATTATTTTGACTTTATCGAAGTTTTTGAAGAAATTGGAAGAGAGGATATTGCAAAAGATGTGTATGGGTTTACAGCAAATATCCAGAATTGAACCCGTTTCATTTCTGGTTTTATGTGTTTGATACGATAATACAAGTGGAAGAAAAAAGATATGATTTTTTTGCGTTTCTGTTTAATACAGAAGAGTGAATTCTGATTTAGATGTACTTCAGTTCAATCACAGAGGAAATGGAGACTATATGACGATGAGTTGTGTGCCAGATATGCTTCAAAAATGGTTTTTCCGATATCGATTTGAAGCAACTCCCGAAGAAGATTGTTACAAACTGTTAAGAATTAGAATTAAAAACACATATGGATACTGATTTGTATTATGATATAGTTAGATTTGCTCATTGAAAAAAAGTGAAATAAAAAAATGTTATTTTTGTGTGTTTTCTAAATGTGCTTTTAGTTATTAAATAAAAAATCACATGTTATAACGCATGCGCGACATATAACGGAATATAAGAACGAAAGAAAATTAAAAATAAGTTAGTTATCAAGATGTCTTCTGTAATGGATGTTCCTGAAAAGGTGGAAACAACAATGAGGTATGATTTGAACGAATTTCCATTTTGTGAAGATAAGATGTGGAGTGAGATGGATAAAGTGTTTAAGGCACAAAACCAAGTAAGAATAACAGATGTTGAAATGTTAGAGAAATAGAGGAAATAAAGAAGTCAGAAGGTTGTGGTTATGGTATAAACTTTCAGTAGAATGATTGATGGAATGATTGTTACTGGAAGGGAACTATACTCAATTTAAAACAAATTTGGATGGAAAAATGAAAATATTGAAGAGTCAGAAATATGGAAAAGAGCAATGGAGAAGAGTGGAAAGTAGTGTGGTGGACAATTTGGAAATGGGCAGTATATGAGGAATTAACATGGCAGAAAATAATTGATGTTATGAAATTGATTAATCGAGAAGCGAGTAGAATATGCGTGAACAGTACAAGTTTCTATGTGAATAAAAATCCAATGATGTTGCAAATAATTACAATGGATGATGTGAAAGTCTTATTAATTTTCTTTAAAATGAAAAATGGGTTAACACACTAGAAAATCGTAGAGGAAAGGATTGTCATGGGGCCCATCTTATTATCATTATTATTATTATTATTGTAGCGGCTATTTCATTATTATTATTATATTTGATTATTGCGAGCGGCAACAATTCACGTATCGAATTGCAACGAGTTGCAGTTGAATTTTATACTACGAAGAGTTATGAAGATTATAAAGAATTACGAAGATTACGAAGAATTATTACGATTATAAAGAATTACGAATATTATGAAGATTATAAAGAATTATGAAGAATTATGAAGAATTATGAAGAATTATGAAGAATTATGAAGAATTATGAAGAATTATACGATATTACGAAGATTTAGAGAATTTGAAGATTGAAGTTTGAATATTACGTGGACACCGAGATGTCCTTCATTGTTATTGAAGCTACGTGGACTATATTATGAAGATTACTTAAAGATTACGTGGACACCGAGATGTCCTTGGAGATGCGCAGTTAATTAACAAACAATAGAACTTTAGGTACTTAATTATGGCTTCTGTGCAACGTACGTGCACGAGGCCCAGGTTATCTTCGCGCCTAGATGTATAGAGCCAGTGGAGCGCGTTGAAGCCACCAACGTGTTCAGGGCTTCTGTTCTTTGGGTGTTGAAGTACAGGGTATTTTACATGTAACCACGCTTGTGTAACATGTGTTATCTAGTTTTAAATACTCTGTAAAACCTATTATCATTGCTCAGTTTCAGCTCGTTGAGCTCAGTGTTGGGAGCTCAACTGATTATATTCTATCGATACATTTTGCCGCAAGAACTTTGATTCTCTGGTCGAAACCTTAGCGTACAGCACCATTGCTTAGCGAGACATCGCCTACCGAGTTTCTGGTTACCGTCCCCAGCTCTGGGGTGAATTCTTAAAGAAACACCTCACGACAGGATGGAACAGTACCTACCATAAATGCAATGATTATGATGTTTGATGCGTGGATGTGGTCATTATTGGATTCATCACAAAGAACACTAGAGTCATTGATGGATGCTTTGGATAATCCATGGATGAGATATGTGCGAGATCATTTGGAGGAATTAGTTGAAGAAAATATAAATGACATAGAAAATATAAATGCCATGATTTCATCAATTACATTATGAAATGAGTCACATTGTATAATATATAAGTTATTCAGATAACTAATATGTAAAATGCCTCTTTCAGAAATAACATGGTTTGTGATAGATGATTTTGTATTAGTTAATGTAGAAAAGAAAAGTGTAGAGGAAGTACATTCTAATACGAGAGTAATGATGCGATTGGTTAAAGAGATTTGTAATAAACATGAACTTTTAATGACTTCAATTAATAATCGAATTGATGTAGTGAATCTGCCTGATATAGTGCAAGAAATGATGAAAGATGGAAAGGAAAATTGGGGAAGGGTGGTAACAGTATTCGCTGTTTGTGCAAAGAAACTTCAATCATCAAAAAAACATGAAATAGAAGTTAGAGATTCTTTGATAAAATATATGTATTCAAGGGAACAGGATTGGGATGGATTTATGCGAAAGTTTGAACAAAAAGTTAGCTGGAAAGAAAAAATAATGGAATATATTGGATACCTAATGTGAAAAGGAAGAAATGAATTATTTTTTATTAAAGTAATAAAATTATTGTATAAAGGAGCGTGTAGTAATATGAAATAATAAGAAACGAAAAAAATGGCATACATATATGATTTTACGTACAAAACTCCAAATAATTCATCAGTGTATAAAATCAGTGATGGATTGAGAAAATATATACCAGGTGCACAAAATGCAAAAAATTTATTATATGTTGCTGCTAAAAATGGATATGGTGATGTGAAGGTAAAATGTAGGCTTGTATTTAAAGAAAATGAAGAAACGAAAGTTGCACTAGCAAAACCAGAGGAATGGGTTATGCCAGCACGTTCATTGTCTATAGGATTTGCAAAATTAGAATCAATTAATAGACTTTTGTATGAAACAAATGATAAAGAAGAAGCATGGCTACCGATTGTCAATCCAACAAGAAAACGAATAGCTCCAACGCGTGTTGTTGGGAGGAGAGTTAGTAAAAAACCAGACATCAATCACAACAAGTAGATAAAAGTATTATTATGGAAAGATTCTTCCCTGATGATGAAATTACAGATGATATGGAATTTGTTGATGGGGTGGAAATTGATATGGAGTTGGTAAAAAAGAAGACGAAAAGAACATGGAAGAGATGGAAGAGAAAAAAGAATAAGAACATTTGAAATTAAAAATGAACAATTTAAAAAAACTATTAGAATAAATACTTTTACATAGAACTAGAAAAGAAATATGTAAAAGTCACAATGTTTCCGATAAATAGTAGTGTGCAAGGAATGTTGTATAATCAACAAGTATATGATCGATTTATGAACAAATATTATTCACCAAATAATCAAAATTTAAGTATTCAGAGATATCGATTTAAAAAGAATAAATCATTAGCAGATGTGCGAAAAATAGCTATAAAAACTAAGACAAAGGCTATTTCTGGTTTAAAATCAAAATTTAAAGCGCAACGCGTTGTATTATTACCAAATCGAGCTCTGGTGATTGCGGGAATTGTAACAAAATAAATGGATACTAAGGAAGATAATAAACCATTATTAACAGAACAGAAAGAAAATGAAGTAGAAAATAATCAAAAAGATAGTGGTGTTAATTTGCATAATAAGCATGTATTAGTATCACTGAAAGATTACACAAGATTACAACAAATTAAAGCGCATGATGTACCTAATAGTTATGAACAAAAGATAAAAGAGTTAAAGGAAAGTGCATTAACAACAGACAATCCAATAGAACGAATTGCTTTATTAACGAAAGCGGCACAACTAAAAGATTTGTTGCAAACAATATATGTTGAATCTGGAATAGATACTGAAAATGTTGGTAAAGAAAAAAGTGAAAACCTTGCGGTTAGTACACAACAACGGAAAATAGCAGAATTACAACGGCAAATGACGCAAATTAGTAATAATAAGAAACTTTCAGCAGAAGAGAAACACGAAAAAGTTAAGCATATATTGAAACAAATTCAACAATTTAGAAGTCTTTTTAATGAAAAGAAAGAACAACAGTTAAAGGAGATTTTAAATGGCCACAATATATCAGATGTCAATATGCTGTGGATAATTTAAGACCTAACACAATTAAATTTATAACAGCATTATGGAAAACACTTTTTTGATCAAGTACATGCAAAACAACAAGCCAAGATATTGAGCTCTTTTAACGATATTTTGAGGTTGGAAATTTTAAACATTTCTGTATTCCATTCCAGGAAACAAATAGCATGAATGCAGCGTGAATTCCGGCTGGCGAGCCACCCTGCCCCCCTCTCGACAGCAAATGTGGTTGCATTAATAATAAAAGAAATTTAACAGGTACGCCTTTCAGTTTTAATTCTATCATTCACTCACTCAATAGGGATTCAAAAAAGAAACATCGAGATGATGACGATCGAGAAAAAAGTTTGTCTTCACTCCGCAAGGAAAGACATGGATTAAAGTTACACCATCAAGTCGAGTGTTGTTCTACATCAGAAATATAAGTATTAATGGATGAGTTGGGTAATTTCTTACCTTTTCCATGATGATTTTCACCTGTTAAATGCAATGTAGTGTAGTGTAGTGTTTATTTCATAGTGAACTTTTTGCTTTATAGAAACCACATCCTAAAATCAGGCCATGGAAATTTCCGAGGAGGAAGAAAACTGTTTCAGACTCAGCAAGTTATTTTATAATGATATCCCTGTTCACCTTAGAACATTGCTCAAAGATAAATGGGATGGGAAGCACCCAACTGACAAATGGGATGACAAACCAGCGAGTGGGGCACTTTTGATAAATGAGATTAAGATTTTTCGTCCGGATTTTCTCAAACGCTCGGCGTATTTGGAAAAGAAATTCAAAGAAGGAGATAGCACAAAATGGGATGTAACAGCACTCTGTGGTGCTATTTTAAATTCTGATTTACAATTATCAGACCGTGAAAAGAATGCAATTATTCAAATTCGAGATATTAGAAACAAGCACCTGGGTCATGCTAGTTTTTTGAATATCTCTGATGAAGATATTAAGAAACTGTTTGCAGATGTGGAAAAGGCTTATAAATTATTTGATTGGGCGACAAGTGGGTTGTGTAAGGTCAGAGATGGCTCTCTTACCACAAAAGAGATAACAACATTACGGAATCAAATTGATCGTGAAAGAAAAGAAGGTATTTTCTATAAGTCTTTGATGTGAATTGCGATGGAGATCTTTATCCTAGTTTTTAGAACTCATTCCCGCTTTTAGATATTCCCTGTTTCCCTGATTCCCTTTGATTTTATTTTTTGGAAGAGTGATCAACAATTTTCGAGAGCTGTTGTGATCTGGTTCTAGATTGAGGAGCCCACTATATAAATTATTGCATACATTTGTTTTTTGCAGAATGCCCCTTTAGCAACTTAGTATAAGCATGCTCATTATTATGTGTCACATGGTTCCATTAACACTAACACAGATTCTAAGCTTTTTATTGTTCTCCACAACTAAAGAAATCTTGTATTGTGACATCAATTTTTCCTAAATTTAGCGATCGAAGTCATTTCAACAGACTTTCATAATCTGCCTGAAGATATTCCAAATTATATTGGTAGAGAAGAGGAGATGAAAAACTTATTGGATGCTGTTGAGCGCAAAGAAGGTCACCAAGTCATCTTAATACATGGTGGACCATGCTATGGAAAGTCAGCTTTTGCAACCAAATTTGGTTATGGAATGGTCAAAAAAGGTTCCAACTACGTCATATGGATAGATATCAGGAGTATCGTCTATGATAGAATTGCCCCCTAATGTTGAAAGTTTGGCAATGAGAATCTTGGACGAGTTTGGCATAGATGTAGATGATTGTAAGGAAAAAGCACAGAAATATCTGGAGATGAAATGCAAAACTATTAGAAAGAACAATAAACAGCTTCTGATCATTCTTGACAATGCCGACAGCCTGATGGCTATTGATGAAAATTCAAATGATATCACAGATGCTTATAAGATGATGAAAGCCTGACTAGCGATGGTGTAAAAGTTGCATTAACATCAAGATCGAGTAGACTAATGGATGTGCAGAAAGTTCAAATTAAGCCTTTTACTGAAAGTGAGGGAAAGATGTACCTTGAGTCAACATTAGTTAAAGATGCCTTAATGGACAGAGATGATCTTGTTGAACGCTTGAATGCTTGCAGTCATGGCATGCCTCTTGCCCTTAAAATCCTGGTTAATGCAGTTAACAATGCTGAAGATTCTCAATATCTGCAGGATTATCTCAATGATGTAGAGAACAAAACTATCACAACATTGGATGAAGAACATCCAATAATGCATCTATTTGAAATATCTTTCAAATATCTACAAAATGAAGAGCTAGAGATGATCAAGATGTTAGCTGTGTATCCCAGTGCCTTTTCATATAGATATGTAAAAAAGCTATCAAACCAACTCAACATAAACGCAAGAAAATCTTTTAATGCAGTAAAGAAGAAAAGCCTATTGGAGATAAATACAGACAGCTATTACTTTCATCCTTTATTTCTGGATTACATAAAGAAAACAAAATGGGTTAGAAAAGATGAAGAAAAATTTCAGAAATGTTTAATTGAAGTTTATATCACTGCAATGTTTGACCTTGGTACGAAATCTCTAAAAAAGGATAAGTTTTCTGAATGTTTAAAGGAAGCAAAAGTAGAGAAAAGCAACTTTCTGTATGTGATGGATTTAGTAAAGAAGGAAAGAATACCAGCACTAAGTGGAAATACATTTAATAAAACAGCTAATGAGTACATTGCAATGATCTTGTTTATGAATGATTTTATATATGGCCCCATTTTAATTGATTTTTTAAAAACATGTGAGACCTTCGCTTCAGATGAATCCAAGTATTATGGACACTGCTGTCATTATGAGCTTCATAAAAAGGTTTTGAAGAATGAGTACATTCAAGAGCCAAATGAACAGAAAGTTTTAGATGATGAAGGTAGAAGGTGTTGCACGCTTTTATTGAAACGCAGGCAATTGGTTGACGAAGTGCACAGTAAAGAGTTTGAGAGAAGAACAGATGATGTCATTTTAGAAGATCTTCGAAACCTTTTAGATGAGACTGAGCAACTTTCAGACAGCAATCTGGCAGGTTATTTCAAGCTTAAGTTTTTAAAGCTGTTTGGACTGTTCTACAGAAATGCGGTAAGCAACGAAAAAAAGTCAATTTCGTATTTTTGTCAAGCCATGGATGTTTCTTTAGATGTGTTTGGAAGGCATCCGTTGACGTTTGACTGCTACGTTCAAATTGCAAAATGTTACTCGAGATTTCAATTGTTCGAAAAAGCAAATGAGTACTTCGAGTTTGCAAAATGTTTTGCCGAAAGTATGAGCATGCAAGATGTTAAGCAATATGCAAACTATCTTCTAGCCCATGGTCGTTGTCTCATTGATTCTAAAGTGAAAGAAAATGAACAACAAGGCGTTGCCTTACTTGAGCAGTCTCTTGAAACTTGTGACGATACCCATAGCATATTTTTTGCTAGTGCCATTACTGTTTTGATGCGTGTTGATGCAACTTATTACAAGAGAAAACTGCTACCTTATTTTTACGATTTGGAAGACCCATCTGGAAACATTTGCAACTCTTTCACAGGATGTGTCATGTTTGGTGAGGACATTAGCGAATTACTCAAGGCAAGCTCTTTTCTTGGACAAATTTTGGAGAAAAACAAGGTATGGTCAAAGAAATCTTTCAAGCAGATGAAAGCACTTTTGGAATGGAATAACATGATTTTTGATCATCCTGATGTTTCAAACTATTCAGTCAAAGCGGAGGCTAACAAAGATAGAGTAATCTATCTTGCTGAAGAAGCTCTGAGTAATTGCAATTGTCCATCAATTTGGGCGTCCATTGTAATTGTTCTCTGCTCCAATGATGTAAAATATTATGAATATGTCCTACCCTACTTTAAAAAACAAGAACAACCATGTAAAGCGTTATCATTGCTTATCAAAGAAAAATTCATCATTGAAATGAATGCAGCCTATTGTGAAAATGATGGAGATAATATTGAAAGATCTTCCACCAAAGCTGTTAACGAAATGCAAGAAGCAATTACCCACTTAGAGCATATCATTAAAAGTATTGATGGCCGAAGAAGATTATTTTGTATACAGTCATTATATATTTGGAACAAACTAATTGCGGAAATGACGTTGGCCAAGGACAGAGAACAGTTTGCGAAAGAAGCTCTAGATTATATGGAGCAGGGAGCAGTTGAGCCTTACGCAAACAAAATTAAAAATTTGAGGAAAATTCAAAATGGTACTACGCTAATGGTTCCGGCAGATAAACTGCTAGAGACGTTAAGAGCCCGAAAATTTTTATTGAAAATGATTTCCAGAATGAAGATTCCGAAAAACCAGAGAGATAATCTTGAGAAAGACTATTGGGGGTTGCTTGGTGACTCTATGGAAAGTACTAACCTCCATGTCAAAATTAACATAATCAAAGATGCTTTTGAAGTAGCAGATACGTCAATCCAGAGGTATCAACGATATTTGGAGGTATTGCTTCAACTTTTATATTCGGCAGAAAGCGGAGTGTGTGAATGGCAATACGAAATATATATTAACTACTTACCAAAGCTTTTGAGGTCTGACGGATTTGACCAAACTCATTCCCATCCAGGAGTTGAAATTGGCCAGAATGTCCTCACCCTCCTAAATGATAATAATAGATGCAACTTTAGAGGCAAAGAATGGGTGCAGTTTGAAATATTTTACATAATGGCAATATGTACAGAAGGAAGACTTGATGTCAGTAAAAGAATAGCTCATGCTAAGGATGCGATCTCTTTATTTGAAAGGGTTAAGGATAAGGATTGCGTGCAGAAGAAGATGACGAAGCTAACAGATTTGGTTTTGTGGCAAGCAAAATCCCATCCACTTCGTTACCATAGATGATAAATGACAGTGGTGCACCATCATTCAATATTACATTCTGCTATACTAATTTTTGAGTGAGGCTGCAAGATTTAATACGTTATGACATTATGATGATGATACATGATAATGTTTTCCTATAAACTTTTCCTTTGCGATTGTTATATCATGCTTTGTTTATTTTTCATAGTAATCATATTAGACTGTAGAGCCGTAACTAAAGTATTAGAATAGTTAAAAGTAAAATAAATAATTGAATGAAAAATATAAATTTTGCCTAATCAGTTAAGTTAATTTTACAGAAAAGCGACCAGGTTTAATTTCATATCAAAGTTATGTTAGTTTCGTATTTGACGAATAAAAAAGTTCATAAATATAATTAAAAGTTCCCTTCTCGAAATGTTGTCGTAGATAATATGAAAGACTTTGATAAATCAGTATCAATTTGAATTTTGATTATGTAAAGCTTTAAATTACTTACATGCTTTTTTATATAATGCCGTCTGTTGTGAATGTAACAAAGCGACAACAGCAACAACTATTCCATTTTTCATTATAATTGCAATTATTGCATTGTTGTCATTGTTATTATCATTATAACATGTTACGTAATTTCATCGTGTACTTTTAAATGATCTTTGTAGCTGAGTCTAATAATAGATTTTAAGAATTATACCTCCCTTTTTGTTATCTTTTTTTATTATGACAGCTTTATCATTTTTAAAAACCTTTTGATAGATATTAGAGACTTTGATAGGGCCTTTTTTTTAATTAAAGCTGGGGAACAAATGCCCCATTCCTAAATTTTGCCTCCCCTGTCATAGTGTTTTTGATCCCATAAAATTATCCCTTTTCAAAACAGTTGTCAATGTGTAGGCTATTATCCAAGGAATTAATGTGAAAAATAATATTCTGGAAAATAAAAGGGAATTTTAAGAGAGAGGCTACCAATTGCAGAAATAATGTGAATATTAGGGGTATTTAGCTATACAAAGGTGAGAAAATTAGAAGTTCGTATATTGTCTTTGTCCTAAGAAACACAAATTCAGGGCAAATGGGTCCCAGGTGTTGAACAATTCATCAAATGAGTAAGGCATAGTTTAGTTTACAAAACGCAAAATTAAGTTGATGGCTTGCATAGGAGGAGACACTACTGCACAATTAGAATAAAAATGATCGCCAGTGCACTTGCTCGAGCCAGGACTTGCTTCTGAGCAGGAAGGCATCATGAACAACAAAAAGAAAATTACCCACTGACTTCATAGGCAGTTCAAGACCCTTGCTAGAATATGCAGGTATATATGGGGAGACAAAGTCAAAAGGTTCCCCGACACAGTTTTTGAAACGTTTCATGATTTCAAGCCCATTGGGAAAAGACTTCTCAATTAAAATTCTGCATATGCTGAGGAATAGTTCGGGATTAGTGGCAGATCTACTGTTTGCAATTATTGTTGTATCCCCTGACTGACAGCATGACGGTGGAAAGAAGTGTTTCCACATACAATATATCGTACTCTAAGTTAAGATCTTCAACAAATTGAATACAACTAGTAGCAGATTGCTAATTGCATGGAATGGTGTTGCAACTTCAAAGTTCGATCCAAGGCCAGCCGTCAGAAATTATTTTCAAAAGAAGATCGTCGTGATTCAAGACCAGCGGTATAAACTTATAACTAAGTACATACTTCCAGGATGCAATATGTGCTTCTCAATGTATTCTCTTGAGTGTGAAAAAGTTTGATAATAGAAACATATATGTGATTGAATATGGCTAAATGCTTTCGGTCAGTGAAAATGGTTTTAAACGAACGGAATTTACCGTATTTCCTCGATTAAACGCCCCGGGGCGTTTATTAATTTGGACAGTTTTTAGGGGAGCACCTAATCGAGGGGCCATTATTCGAGGGGGTTATTAGAAAGTACAAGATCACAGCCTCTGTCATTGGACCCAGGAAACGAGAAAATGGTTTAGTTGTGCCTTGTCTTTCGGGGGGACCCCGAAAGGCAAGGCACAGGGGGGACCCCGCGGGATCAGGGGGGATCCCGCTGTAGAGCTAAACTGCCGTTTTGTCACATCTGGTCGGATAATAAATATCTTCTGTTTACGTTCAGTTCTAGCTAATTCTTTTATCTTATATTTGTAGTCTTGAAGAAAAAAATGCTTATTATATTTTTGTCGGAGAATCTGAATTTATCGCCCACCCCCTATAAAATTTCTTATCTACGCCATTGCTCTGTTCATCATTTGCTCCCACCCCCCAAATTTCTAGTGGCTCTGATAGATTCACTAGAAATACATAAAGGTTGAGTTTTTGACAGCGTTACCTAACACACCGCGCGAATAAAGTTAAGTTAACCTTCTTATATGAAATAAATTTTCGGAGAAGAACCACATTTGCTTTTTCACGAGTAATCTGACGCAAGCAGCGGATTTGAAGATAGAAGTGAGTGCAGTTCAATTCATTCAAGTGCATCTCCTGTTCGAAAACAAAATCACAAAGACGGAGCCAGTAGCGGAAGTAACATGGTTGTGTCAAGTAATACAGGCAAGGCTTTCTCCAAGCAACTACAAAGAGAGGATTGGAGTAAATAAAGGAAATACAACACCTGCTCTGCTTGCTCGTTGCTTGTGTTTGATCCCAGCCTCCACGTCACGTTGCTCTGGGCGTTGTAGCCTCGCTCTGAAGCTAATTCCAAGAAGACCAAAACGGAGCATTCAGCAGATGTCATGTTGTCGACGGAGAGAAAAACAAAAGTTTGTCTTCACTCCGCAGGAAAAGATTAAAGTTACATCATCAAGTCGAGTGCTGTTAACTGCAGCAGAAATAAAAGTATTACTGGACGAGTCAGGTAATGCATCACCTTTTCCGCGATGATTTTCATCTGTTAAATGCAGTGTAGTGATTATTTCATAAGATAATTTGAACTTTTTGCCTCATAGAAACCACACCCTAAAATCAGGCCATGGAAATTTCGGAGGAAGAAGGGAATTTTGTGAGAGTCGGAAAGTTATGTCATAATGACATTTCGATTCACCTAAGAACATTTTTTGAAGACAAATGGGACAGTAAATATCCAACAAATTGTTGGGATAATACTGAGGCTGGTAGTGGTCAAACTTTATTTCAGATGATGAAAAACGACCCCAAAGTGAAACAAAATTGCACTATGAAAAGTCATATCAAAGCAGGGAATTGCAATAATTGGGACATAACAACACTATCCTGTGTCATCTTAAGTGCGGCATTAAAGTTAAATTTATCACATTATGAAAGGAATCAAATAGAAATTCTTCGCAATATTAGAAATACACGCTTGGGTCATCTTTCAGAAATGAAGATATCAAATGATGATAGAAAAATAATTTTTAATGATGTGAGACAAGTCTATCAAACCTTAAATTGGCCTGAAAGTGAGCTAAATGCGATTGAAGTTGATCCAATTACAACAGAAGACATGAAGGAGCTGCGGGCTCAGGTTGATCGTGAAAGAAAAGAAGGTACGTCATTGCTTTTGCATTGAAATATGTTATCCTACATCATCTTTTTATATCTGGGTAGTTTATCACGTAAAAATACG
This sequence comes from Sanderia malayensis, assembly GCA_013076295.1. NCBI lineage: Eukaryota > Metazoa > Cnidaria > Scyphozoa > Semaeostomeae > Pelagiidae > Sanderia > Sanderia malayensis. Next base: position 17,169 of record RQOL01000100.1, read on the forward strand.
TACTGCTACCTTCAAAATTCATTCATTGTCCACAATCTCGAAAATGGGAAATTGTGTTTGTTCGTATCCACTTATAAGGAAGATTTAATGTGCAACTCGTGAGGAAAAGTTTGCACGAATAATTTGCACAACCTTCTTCAAAATGGCGGCCAGATGTGGCCCGAGGCCTGAACAACAAAATTTACATAACTAAACACCAAACGGGTTTCAATGACGAATTTCTTTGACAGCACTATAATCAAAATTTTGTCAATGTTCAATTCAAGTAAAAACATAATTTAAACCTTAGGTAGCTACATCAGTGAGATGAACTCATCTCACTCATCAGTGAGATGAACTCATCTCACTGATGTAGCTACCGAAGGGCAGCGAAAAATTTTTGAGGAAAAATGAAAAATAAAATGTAAGTACATGTTATGTGTGTTTAATTATGGTGCAAAAATGAATTTACCAAAATATAATTTGTCCTACAACACACGCGATCTGTTAAAGAGGCTAGCGCTAAATGTTAGCAAAAGAAACACGAAACACGTCCACTTAGCTCCAATAAGTATGGAAACGCCTGATGAAAAATGGCGTCTAGAAGTGGTCCTAGGCCTGAACAAAAGAATTTACATGACAATGTAAGACTACCAAACGGGTTTCAATAGCGAATTTCTTTAGCACAAATATACTCAAAATTTCATACATTTTCAAATGAAAACATAATTTAAACTATATCATATTGTTTTGCAATAATATTTAAAGAAAACTGCGAAGAGGTTCCTTGAAAAATGTTCACAAAATTTTTTCGAAGTGGAGAAATTAAAACGCCAATAATTATAATTTCTTTCACTCAAAGCCACGCAAATTCTCTCTCATTTAAAAAAGAATGTTTTAAAATTTTGAAAAATGTAAAAAATTTTCATGTAACTGTCTTGACCATTTATAATTTCCAGTTTTAGTCTTTGTTTATCATTTTAGGAATGTGATTTGACAAAACCTATTTTTCCGTAATTTTTTTTTCCAAAGTAAAAAAAGAAGGTTAAGCGCCATAACAAAAAATCGGACATGGATATTCCTATAATTTGTTTCAAGTATTATAGTTTGATGTAATTTTTAAGGGCTTAATATTTTCTGAAGTGAACGAAAATTTTATTTTTTAAAACCCAATTTGAAATTTGAAAAACAAAACATGCGCTTCTCAAGTTGTAAACAAAGACTTAAACCGTGAATTGTAAAAGGTCAAGACAGTTACCTAAATAATTCTTATATTTTTCAATATTTTAAAACATTCTCTTTTAAATGAGAAAGAATTTGCGTGGCTTTGAGTGAAGAAATTATAAAATTGGCGTTTTAATTTCGGCTATCTGTAAAAAGGGGAACGGGGAATCAGGGAACGGGGAACGGGGAATATGAAAAAGGGGGAATATGACGTCACACGATGTCGTATGACGTCATATTCCCCCTTTTCAAATCTGTAAAAGGGGGAATCTGTAAAAGGGGGAATCTGTAAAAGGGGAATCTGTAAAAAGGGGAATCTGTAAAAGGGGGAATAGTTTGAAATTAACTCAAAAAGCCGCAATATTCACGTGAGGTACATTTCTAAACTAAACTAAAATAATCCAACATAATGAAAAATAATAATACAATAACAGCAACAGCAGCGAACAAACCTATATAAAACAATATTGAAATGTCTTTTTCGTCATGGTGTGTGAAGCAAACAAGGCAAACCTTCCAAAGGAAACCATATAAACACAGACAACCAGAGTGCTGATTTTTTCAATCCTTAACAGAATGTCTTTATCTTGCTCGTGTGCTCGTGTGGCCCTTTTATATAAGAATATATAAAATAATATTGGCGTTGGAATCTTAGCATCTAAGTGACTTTTTCCTCACGTTACTTGCTATTTCCTTTTCTTACTGAAGCGCATACTTTTGCAATTAGCGCCCCGTTGCTGTCTTTAACAGTTCTCAGCCAATCTGAACAGTCTGCGATTTCAGAAAATTTTCTATTGTTTCGTGATTGTGGAACAACAATGATTAGCCAACTTTTTGCTGACTAGCTGGCATTTTGATTGGCTGCGCTGCTCTCTCTTTATTGTGTTTGTGAATAACAGAACGGCGTAAATAATAATTTCGAGGCTATTTAACATTAATTTATCACGTAGTATACGACAAGAGCATTGTACAAATAAATTATAAACCCAAGTGAATATTGCATCATTTTTCAGTTAATTGCAAACTATTCCCCCTTTTACAGATTCCCCTTTTTACAGATTCCCCTTTTACAGATTCCCCCTTTTACAGATTTGAAAAAGGGGGAATATGACGTCATACGACATCGTGTGACGTCATATTCCCCCTTTTTCATATTCCCCGTTCCCCGTTCCCTGATTCCCCGTTCCCCTTTTTACAGATAGCCTTTTAATTTCTCCACTTCGATAGATTTTCGTAAACATTTTTTAAGGGACCTCTTCGCAGTTTTCTTTTAATATTATTACAAAACAATATGAAATAGTTTAAATTATGTTTTCACTTGAAAATTTATGAAACTCTGAGTATATTTCTGCTAAAGAAATTTGCTATTGAAGCCCGTTTGGCATTTATATATTGTTATGTAAATTTTCTTGCTTAGGCCTCGGGCCACTTTTAGACGCCATTTTTCGTTGGGTGGTGCGTAACTTATGCTCAGTAAGTGTATATTTGAGATTAACTCGAATATGCATATGACAATTTTTTTCAGACCTTGGGCCCAATACTGGTTGTCTAGTTAATAAACGAAACTCGAGTAGAGAGCACACATTTTTTGTAAAAACAGGCTTGTAAGAAATTTTCTGATAGGCATCACGCCAAGTTGTACTTTATGGAGAGTCGCGTTTAAAAGAAATTCTAATTTAATGAGATCGCTTTTAACATTAAATTCTTCATTACCCTCTATAAGAAAGAACCATTAGTTAGGTAATCCAAACTTGTTAAAAAATTTTTCCTGAACTCAGCGATCAAAGACATTTCAAAAGACTTTCATAATCTGCCGGAAGATATTGGAAATTATATTGGTAGAAAAGAGGAGATGGACAACTTATTGGATGCTGTTGAGCACAAAGAAGGTCACCAAGTCATCTTAATACATGGTGGACCATGCTATGGAAAGTCAGCTTTTGCAACCAAATTTGGCCATGAAATGGTTGAAAAAGGCTGCAATTACGTGATATGGACAGATATGAGAAGTATAGTCCATGATAGTAATGTCCCTAATGTTGAAAGTTTGGCAATGAGAATCTTGGACGAGTTTGACATAGATGTAGATGATTGTAAGGAAAAAGCACAGAAATATCTGGAGATGAAATGCAAAAGTATTAGAAAGAACAATAAACAGCTTCTGATCATTCTTGACAATGCTGACAGCATGTTGGGTATTGATGAAAATTCAAATGATACAACGGAAGCTTATAAGATGATAAAGGGCCTGACTAGCGATTGTGTAAAAGTTGCATTAACATCAAGATCAAGTAGACTAATGGATGTGCAGAAAGTTCAAATTAAGCCTTTTACTAAAAGTGAAGGAAAGATGTACCTTGAGTCAACATTAGTTAAAGATGCCTTAATGGACAGAGATGATCTTGTTGAACGCTTGAATGCTTGCAGTCATGGCATGCCTCTTGCTCTTAAAATCCTGGGTTAATGCAGTTAACAATGCTGAAGATTCTCAATATCTGCAGGATTATCTCAATGATGTAGAGAACAAAACTATCACAACATTGGATGAAGAACATCCAATAATGCATCTATTTGAAATATCTTTCAAATATCTACAAAATGAAGAGCTAGAGCTGATCAAGATGTTAGCTGTGTATCCCAGTGCCTTTTCGTATAGATATGTACAAAAGCTATCAAACCAACTCAACATAAACGCAAGAAAATCTCTTAATGCGGTAAAGAAAAGAAGTTTATTGGAGGTAAATACAGACAGCTATTACTTCCATCCTTTATTTCTGGAGTACATAAAGAAAACAAAGTGGGTTGGAAAAGATGAAGAAAAATTTCAGAAACTTTTCATTGAAGTTTATGTTACTGCAATATTTGATCTCGGTGTGAAATCTCTAAAAAAGGATACGTTTTCTGAAAATTTAGAAGAAGCAAAGGTAGAGAAAAGCAACTTTTTGTATGTGATGGATTTAGTAAGGAAGGAAAGAACATCAGGACTGAATGGGAATACATTCAATAAAACAGCTAATGAGCACGTTGCAATGATATTGTTTATGCATGGTTTTATATACGACCCTATTTTAATTGACTTTTTGAAAACATGTGAGAGCTTGGCTTCAGATGAATCTAAGTATTATGCACAATGCTGTCATTATGAACTTTGCACAAAGATTTTTAACAATGAGCACATTCAAGAACCAAATGAACAAGAAGTTTTAGATGATGAAGGTAAAAGGTGTTGCGTGCTCCTATTAAAGCGCAGGCAATTTAGTTACGAAGTGCACAGTAAAGAGTTTGAGAGAAGAACAGATGAAGACATTTCAAAAGATCTTGAACGCCTTTTAGATGAGGCTAAGCAACTTTCAGACAGCAATCAGCAAGTTACTTCAAGCTTAAGTTTTTGAAGCTGTTTGGACTGTTTTACAGAAATTTGAAAAGAAACCAGGAATGTTCAGTTTTTTATTATCGTGATGCCCTTCAAATTGCTTTAGATGTGTTCGGAAAGCATCCGTTTACATTCGATTGCCACGTTCAAATTGCAAAATGTTACTGGACATTTCAGCTGTTCGAAAAAGCAAATGAATGTTTCGAGTCAGCAAAATGTTTTGCCGAAAGTATGAACATGCAAGATGTTCAGCAATATGCAAACTATCTTCTAGCCCATGGTCGTTGTCTCATTGATTCTAAAATGAAAGAAAATGAACAACAAGGTGTTGCTTTGCTTGAGCAGTCTTTGGAAACATGTGACGATACTCATAGGATTTTTTGTTAGTGCCATTACTCGTCTGATGCGTGTTGATGTAACTTACTACAAGAGAAAACTGCTACCTTATTTTTACGATTTAGAAGACCATCTGGAAACATATGCAATTCTTTGACAGGATGTGTCATGTTTAGTGAGGACATTAGCGAATTACTCAGGGCAAGCTCTTTTCTTGGAAAAATTTTGGAGAAAAACAAGGTATGGTCAAAGAAATGTTTCAAGCAGATGAAAGCGCTTTTGGAATGGAATAACATGATTTTTGATCATCCTGATGTTTCAAACTATTCAATCAAAGCGGAGGCTAACAAAGATAGAGTAATCTATCTTGCTAAAGAAGCTCTGAGTAATTGCAATTGTCCATCAATTTGGGCGTCCATTGTAATTGTTCTCTGCTGCTATGATGTAAAATATTATGAATATGTCCTACCCTATTTTAAAACAAACACAACCATGTAAAGAGTTATTTTTTCTTATCAAAGAAAAATTCATCATAGAAATGAATGCAGCCTATTGTGAAAATGATGGAGATAATATTGAAAGATCTTCCACCAAAGCTGTTAACGAAATGCAAGAAGCAATTACCCATTTAGAGCATATCACTAAAGGCATTGATGGCCGAAGAAGATCATTTTGCATACAGTCACTGTATTTATGGAACAAACTAATTGCGGAAACGACGTTGGCCAAGGACAGAGAACAGTTTGCGAAAGAAGCTCTAGATTATATGGAGCAGGAGCAGTTGAACCATACGCAAACAAAATTGAAAATTTGAAGAAAATTCAAAATCATACTACGCTAATGGTTCCAGCAGATAAACTGCTAGAGACGTTAAAAGCCCGAAAAGTTTTATTGAAAATGATTTCAAAAATAAAGATTCCGAAAAACCAGAGAGATAATCTTGAGAAAGACTATTGGAGGTTACTTGGTGACTCTATGAAAAGTACTAACCTCAATGTCAAAGTTAACATAATCAAAGATGCTTTTGAAGTAGCAGATATGTCAATCCAGACGTATCCACGATATTTAGAGGTATTGTTGCAACTTTTGTCTTCGGCAGAAAATGGAGTGTGTGGATGGCAATACAAAGTATTTATTAAATACTTACCGAAACTTTTGAGCTTTGACGGATTTGACCAAACTCATCTGCATCCAGGAGTTAAAATTGGCCGGAAATTCCTCACCCACCTAAATGACAATAATAGACGTCACTTTAAAAACGAAAGAATGGTGCAGTTTGAAATTCGTTACATAATGGCAATATATTTACAGAAGGAAGACTTGATGTCAGTGAAAGAATAGCCAATGCTGATTATGCGACATGGCTATTTGAAAGGGTTAAGGAAAAGGATGACTTGCAGGAAAAGATGACGAAGCTAACAGATTTTGTGGCAAACAGTATTCCCATCCATTCCGTTACCATAGATGATATATGACAGTGGTGCATCACTATTCAATATTACCTTCTGTTATACTGACTTTTGTTACATGATTCGCGAGTGAGCCTGCAAGATTTAATAGGTTCAGATATTGATTCCCTATAAGCTCTTTTGTTTGATTGTTTTATCATGCTTTGTTAATTTTACATAGTAGTCATATTAGACTGTAGAACCGTGAGTTAAAGTATAAGTATAAGTATAAGTATAGCTAAAAGTAAAATAAAATAATCGGATGAAAAACATCAATTTTGCCTGATCAGTTAATTTAATTTTGCAGAAAGCGGCCAGGTTTAATTTCATATCAAAATTATGTTAGTTTCGTATTTGACGAATGAAAAGTTCATAAATATAATTAAAATTTCCCCTCGAATTTTTTCGTAGATAATGTGAAAAACTTTGATAAATCGGTACCAATTTGATTATGTAAAGCTTTAAATTACTTACATGCTTTTTTTATATAATGCCGTCTGTTGTGAATGTAACGAAGCGACAACAGCAACAACTATTCTATTTTTATCCTGCACTTTATAGCTGAATCTGATAATAGATCTAAGTGACTTTGTAATTTTTTAATTTGAAAAATATTATGTGTTTATTTTTAGTTGCTTCAACTTTATTTGTTAGATTTTATACAGTTATTTGGCTCTTATATTAGGACAGATTCATCTTTACCATTTTAAAAACCTTTTGGTAGATTTTAGAGACTTTGATAGATTCACTAGAAATACGTAAAGATTGAATTTGTGGCCGGTTTACGTAACACACCACGCGTGTAACTTAATGTCCGTATATTGGATAAAATTTTAGAAAACAACCACGTTTGAATTCTCACGAGTTATCTGATGAAGCTAGAAGGCAAAAAGAGTTAATCACGTCCGACCGAAGAAGTATTTACACGTTTATTAGAATTCGGTGTCATAGGCGTTTCGGTAATCTCAGGCAAAACAGCCCGGGGGACAAAAATGCCTAACAAATTTCGTGCCATGCAAAAGTGTTCCCCATATAAAATACACTTGTTACACAAACGCCGCATGCAAAAAATGTCCCCTCTTGTTTTATGGGCCTGGTTACAAAAATGCCTGACAATTTCGTGTCATGCAAAAGTGTCTCCCATCTTCGACAGTCGA
>RQOL01000101.1:0-24620 GCA_013076295.1 Sanderia malayensis
CCTCCCCCGATACAATGTTGATCTTTGTTCACTGTGTCTATTTTTCAGCGGGTAATCGCTATTCACGAGTATGCTACATGCCTTACAACCAACAACCAACATTGTTTTTTGGGGGAGGGGAGGAGAGGTACCTGACAAGCATTTGTTGTTTGTGCTCTAAGAGGCCGCGTATTGTGTTTCAGTTAGCAATATTTTCAACCGTTCCAAGTCTTTTTGGCAAGGATTGTAAGTAAAAACACATGCCTTTGCTTGTTTTCAGTGATATTAACATTACTGCACACCAATTGCACATGAATCTACGTTATTACAGGTAAAACTAAGCAAATTACACATGGATTTTTTTTTCAGTGATATTAACATTACTGCACACTAATTGCACATGAATCTACGTTATTACAGGTGAAACTAAGCAAATTACACATGCATTTGCCTTTTTTCAGTGATATTAACATTATTGCACACTAATTGCACATGAATCTACGTTATTACAATTGAAACTAAGCAAATTATGCATGCATTTGCTTGTATTCAGTGATATTAACATTACTGCACTTTAATTGCGCATGAATCTACGTTATTACAGGTGAAACTAAGCAAACTACACTTGCATTTGCTTGTTTTCAGTGATATTAACATTACTGCACACTAATTGCACATGAATCTACGTTACTACAGGAGAGAACTAAGCAAATTACACATGCATTTGCTTGTTTTCAGTGATATTAACATTACTGCACACTAATTGCACATGAATCTACGTTATTACTGGTGAAACTAAGCAAATTATGGATGTATTTGCTTGTATTCAGTGCAACAATCGCTCTGCAAGATAACATATTAATAGCAACTTCACGAATATATTCCTTACACCATTCCAAGCAGCTCATGAACAAGTATGGGGATAGGGCATTCTCCAAAGCTGGTCCACCCTATGGAATAAGCTACCTATTTATGTCAGACACATTCACGATGTTGAAATTTAAAAAAACTTTAAAGTCTTCCTTTTAACAACTAAACCTAGATAATTTTTATTCACATTGTTTCTTTAATGTTCACTGTTGAGCACACAACCATTAATTTCATATTTTGGTTGAGGAAACAGTGGGTAAGCCACCAATTATTATTATTATTATTATTATACAGTGATATTAACATTACTGCACTTTAATTGCGCATGAGTCCGCGTTATTACAACTGAAACTAAGTAAAATACAGATGAATTTGCTTGTTTTCAGTGATATTAACATTACTGCACACTAATTGCACATAAATCCACGTTATTACAGGTGGAAACTAAGCAAATTACACATGCATTTGCTTGTTTTCAGTGATATTAACATTACTGCACACTAATTGCACATAAATCCACGTTATTACAGGAGAAACTAAGCAAATTACACATGCATTTGCTTGTTTTCAGTGATATTAACATTACTGCACACTAATTGCACATGAATCTACGTTATTACAGGTGAAACTAAGCAAACTACATTTGCATTTGCTGGTTTCAGTGATATTAACATTACTGCACACTAATTGCACATGAATCTACGTTATTACAATTGAAACTAAGCAAATTACACATGCATTTGCTTCTTTTCAGTGATATTAACATTACTGCACACTAATTGCACATAAATCTACGTTATTACAGTTGAAACTAAATAAATACACATGCATTTGCTTGTTTTCAGTGATATTAACATTACTGCACACTAATTGCACATGAATCTACGTTATTACAGGTGAAACTAAGCAAATTACACATGCATTTACTTGTTTTCCGTGATATTAACATTACTGCACACTAATTGCACATCAATCAACCTTGTTACAGCCGAAACTAAGTAAAATACACATGCATTGCTTGTTTTCAGTGATATTAACATTACTGCACACTAATTGCACATGAATCTACGTTATTACAGGTGAAACTAAGCAAACTACACTTGCATTTGCTTGTTTTCAGTGATATTAACATTACTGCACACTAATTGCACATGAATCTACGTTATTACAGTTGAAACTAAGCAAATTACACATGCATTTGCTTGTTTTCAGTGATATTAACATTACTGCACACTAATTGCACATGAATCTACGTTATTACAGGTGAAACTAAGCAAACTACACTTGCATTTGCTGGTTTTCAGTGATATTAAAATTACTGCACACTAATTGCACATGAATCTACGTTACTACAGGAGAAACTAAGCAAATTACACATGCATTTGCTTGTTTTCAGTGATATTAACATTACTGCACACTAATTGCACATGAATCTACGTTATTACAGGTGAAACTAAGCAAACTACACTTGCATTTGCTTGTTTTCAGTGATATTAACATTACTGCACACTAATTGCACATGAATCTACGTTATTACAATTGAAACTAAGCAAATTACACATGCATTTGCTTCTTTTCAGTGATATTAACATTACTGCACACTAATTGCACATGAATCTACGTTATTACAGTTGAAACTAAATAAAATACACATGCATTTGCTTGTTTTCAGTGATATTAACATTACTGCACACTAATTGCACATGAATCTACGTTATTACAGGTGAAACTAAGCAAATTACACATGCATTTACTTGTTTTCCGTGATATTAACATTACTGCACACTAATTGCACATCAATCCACCTTGTTACAGCCGAAACTAAGTAAAATACACATGCATTTGCTTGTTTTCAGTGATATTAACATTACTGCACACTAATTGCACATGAATCTACGTTATTACAGGTGAAACTAAGCAAACTACACTTGCAATTGCTTGTTTTCAGTGATATTAACATTACTGCACACTAATTGCACATGAATCTACGTTATTACAGTTGAAACTAAGCAAATTACACATGCATTTGCTTGTTTTCAGTGATATTAACATTACTGCACACTAATTGCACATGAATCTACGTTATTACAGGTGAAACTAAGCAAACTACAATTGCATTTGCTTGTTTTCAGTGATATTAAAATTACTGCACACTAATTGCACATGAATCTACGTTACTACAGGAGAAACTAAGCAAATTACACATGCATTTGCTTGTTTTCAGTGATATTAACATTACTGCACACTAATTGCACATGAATCTACGTTATTACAATTGAAATTAAGCAAATTACACATGCATTGGCTTCTTTTCAGTGATATTAACATTACTGCACACTAATTGCACATGAATCTACGTTATTACAGGTGAAACTAAGCAAACTACACTTGCATTTGCTTGTTTTCAGTGATATTAACATTACTGCACACTAATTGCACATGAATCTACGTTATTACAGTTAAAACTAAGCAAATTACACATGCATTTGCTTGTTTTCAGTGATATTAACATTACTGCACACTAATTGCACATGAATCTACGTTATTACAGGTGAAACTTTAGCAAACTACACTTGCATTTGCTTGTTTTCAGTGATATTAACATTACTTCACACTAATTGCACATGAATCTACGTTATTACAGGACAAACTAAGCAAATTACACATGCATTTGCTTGTTTTCAGTGATATTAACATTACTGCACACTAATTGCACATGAATCTACGTTATTACAATTGAAACTAAGCAAATTACACATGCATTTGCTTCTTTTCAGTGATATTAACTTTACTGCACACTAATTGCACATGAATCTATGTTATTACAGTTGAAACTAAATAAAATACACATGCATTTGCTTGTTTTCAGTGATATTAACATTACCGCACACTAATTGCACATGAATCCACGTTGTTACAGCCGAAACTAAGTAAAATACACATGCATTTGCTTGTTTTCAGTGATATTAACATTACTGCACACTAATTGCACATGAATCTACGTTATTACAATTGAAACTAAGCAAATTACACATGCATTTGCTTTTTTTCAGTGATATTAACATTACTGCACACTAATTGCACATGAATCTACGCTATTACAGTTGAAACTAAGCAAATTACACATGCATTTGCTTGTTTTCAGTGATATTAACATTACTGCACACTAATTGCACATGAATCTACGTTATTACAAGTGAAACTAAGCAAACTACACTTGCATTTGCTGGTTTTCAGTGATATTAACATTACTGCACACAAATTGCACATGAATCTACGTTATTACAGGTGAAACTAAGCAAATTACACATGCATTTACTTGTTTTCCGTGATATTAACATTACTGCACACTAATTGCACATGAATCCACGTTGTTACAGCCAAAACTAAGTAAAATACACATGCATTTGCTTGTTTTCAGTGATATTAACATTACTGCACACTAATTGCACATGAATCTACGTTATTACAGGTGAAACTAAGCAAACTACACTTGCATTTGCTTGTTTTCAGTGATATTAACATTACTGCACACTAATTGCACATGAATCTACGCTATTACAGTTGAAACTAAGCAAATTACACATGCATTTGCTTGTTTTCAGTGATATTAACATTACTGCACACTAATTGCACATGAATCTACGTTATTACAGGTGAAACTAAGCAAACTACACTTGCATTTGCTTGTTTTCAGTGATATTAACATTACTGCAAACTAATTGCACATGAATCTACGTTATTACAATTGAAACTAAGCAAATTACACATGCATTTGCTTTTTTTCAGTGATATTAACATTACTGCACACTAATTGCACATGAATCTACGTTATTACAGGTGAAACTAAGCAAATTACACATGCATTTGCTTGTTTTCAGTGATATTAACATTATTGCACACTAATTGCACATGAATCTACGTTTTACAGCTGAAACTACAATCCTGGCCAAAAATGCTGGAACGCTACTAATATTTTCATTCCGTTCTGCAAAATTTTCTCCCCTCCCCCGATACAATGTTGATCTTTGTTCACTGTGTCTATTTTCAGCGGGTAATCGCTATTCACGAGTATGCTACATGCCTTACAACCAACAACCAACATTGTTTTTTGGGGGAGGGGAGGAGAGGTACTGACAAGCATTTGTTGTTTGTGCTCTAAGAGGCCGCGTATTGTGTTTCAGTTAGCAATATTTTCAACCGTTCAAGTCTTTTTGGCAGGATTGTAAGTAAAAGACACATGCCTTTGCTTGTTTTCAGTGATATTAACATTACTGCACACTAATTGCACATGAATCTACGTTATTACAGGTAAAACTAAGCAAATTACACATGGATTTGCTTGTTTTCAGTGATATTAACATTACTGCACACTAATTGCACATGAATCTACGTTATTACAGGTGAAACTAAGCAAATTACACATGCATTTGCCTTTTTTCAGTGATATTAACATTATTGCACACTAATTGCACATGAATCTACGTTATTACAATTGAAACTAAGCAAATTATGCATGCATTTGCTTGTATTCAGTGATATTAACATTACTGCACTTTAATTGCGCATGAATCTACGTTATTACAGGTGAAACTAAGCAAACTACACTTGCATTTGCTTGTTTTCAGTGATATTAACATTACTGCACACTAATTGCACATGAATCTACGTTACTACAGGAGAAACTAAGCAAATTACACATGCATTTGCTTGTTTTCAGTGATATTAACATTACTGCACACTAATTGCACATGAATCTACGTTATTACTGGTGAAACTAAGCAAATTATGGATGTATTTGCTTGTATTCAGTGCAACAATCGCTCTGCAAGATAACATATTAATAGCAACTTCACGAATATATTCCTTACACATTCCAAGCAGCATGAACAAGTATGGGGATAGGGCATTCTCCAAAGCTGGTCCAACCCTATGGAATAAGCTACCTATTTATGTCAGACACATTCACGATGTTGACAAATTTAAAAAAACTTTAAAGTCTTTCCTTTTAACAACTAACCTAGATAATTTTTATTCACAATTGTTTACTTTAATGTTCACTGTTGAGCACACAACCATTAATTTCATATTTTGGTTGAGGAAACAGTGGGTAAGCCACCATTATTATTATTATTATTATTATACAGTGATATTAACATTACTGCACTTTAATTGCGCATGAGTCCGCGTTATTACAACTGAAACTAAGTAAAATACAGATGAATTTGCTTGTTTTCAGTGATATTAACATTACTGCACACTAATTGCACATAAATCCACGTTATTACAGGTGAAACTAAGCAAATTACACATGCATTTGCTTGTTTTCAGTGATATTAACATTACTGCACACTAATTGCACATAAATCCACGTTATTACAGGAGAAACTAAGCAAATTACACATGCATTTGCTTGTTTTCAGTGATATTAACATTACTGCACACTAATTGCACATGAATCTACGTTATTACAGGTGAAACTAAGCAAACTACACTTGCATTTGCTGGTTTTCAGTGATATTAACATTACTGCACACTAATTGCACATGAATCTACGTTATTACAATTGAAACTAAGCAAATTACACATGCATTTGCTTTTTTCAGTGATATTAACATTACTGCACACTAATTGCACATGAATCTACGTTATTACAGTTGAAACTAAATAAAATACACATGCATTTGCTTGTTTTCAGTGATATTAACATTACTGCACACTAATTGCACATGAATCTACGTTATTACAGTGAAACTAAGCAAATTACACATGCATTTGCTTGTTTTCAGTGATATTAACATTACTGCACACTAATTGCACATAATCACGTTTTACAGTGAAACTAAGAAAATACACATGCATTTGCTTGTTTTCAGTGATATTAACATTACTGCACACTAATTGCACATGAATCTACGTTATTACAGGTGAAACTAAGCAAATTACACATGCATTTGCTTGTTTTCAGTGATATTAACATTACTGCACACTAATTGCACATGAATCTACGTTATTACAGTGAAACTAAGCAAATTACACATGCATTTGCTTGTTTTCAGTGATATTAACATTACTGCACACTAATTGCACATGAATCTACGTTATTACAGGTGAAACTAAGCAAATTACACATGCATTTGCTTGTTTTCAGTGATATTAACATTACTGCACACTAATTGCACATGAATCTACGTTATTACAGTGAAACTAAGCAAATTACACATGCATTTGCTTGTTTTCAGTGATATTAACATTACTGCACACTAATTGCACATGAATCTACGTTATTACAGGTGAAACTAAGCAAATTACACATGCATTTGCTTGTTTTCAGTGATATTAACATTACTGCACACTAATTGCACATGAATCTACGTTATTACAGTTGAAACTAAGCAAATTACACATGCATTTGCTTGTTTTCAGTGATATTAACATTACTGCACACTAATTGCACATGAATCTACGTTATTACAGTTGAAACTAAGCAAATTACACATGCATTTGCTTGTTTTCAGTGATATTAACATTACTGCACACTAATTGCACATGAATCTACGTTATTACAGTGAAACTAAGCAAATTACACATGCATTTGCTTGTTTTCAGTGATATTAACATTACTGCACACTAATTGCACATGAATCTACGTTATTACAGTGAAACTAAGCAAATTACACATGCATTTGCTTGTTTTCAGTGATATTAACATTACTGCACACTAATTGCACATGAATCTACGTTATTACAGTGAAACTAAGCAAATACACATGCATTTGCTTGTTTTCAGTGATATTAACATTACTGCACACTAATTGCACATGAATCTACGTTATTACAGTTGAAACTAAGCAAATTACACATGCATTTGCTTGTTTTCAGTGATATTAACATTACTGCACACTAATTGCACATGAATCTACGTTATTACAGTGAAACTAAGCAAATTACACATGCATTTGCTTGTTTTCAGTGATATTAACATTACTGCACACTAATTGCACATGAATCTACGTTATTACAGTGAAACTAAGCAAATTACACATGCATTTGCTTGTTTTCAGTGATATTAACATTACTGCACACTAATTGCACATGAATCTACGTTATTACAGTGAAACTAAGCAAATTACACATGCATTTGCTTGTTTTCAGTGATATTAACATTACTGCACACTAATTGCACATGAATCTACGTTATTACAGGTGAAACTAAGCAAATTACACATGCATTTGCTTGTTTTCAGTGATATTAACATTACTGCACACTAATTGCACATGAATCTACGTTATTACAGTTGAAACTAAGCAAATTACACATGCATTTGCTTGTTTTCAGTGATATTAACATTACTGCACACTAATTGCACATGAATCTACGTTATTACAGTTGAAACTAAGCAAATTACACATGCATTTGCTTGTTTTCAGTGATATTAACATTACTGCACACTAATTGCACATGAATCTACGTTATTACAGTGAAACTAAGCAAATTACACATGCATTTGCTTGTTTTCAGTGATATTAACATTACTGCACACTAATTGCACATGAATCTACGTTATTACATTGAAACTAAGCAAATTACACATGCATTTGCTTGTTTTCAGTGATATTAACATTACTGCACACTAATTGCACATGAATCTACGTTATTACAGTTGAAACTAAGAAATTACACATGCATTTGCTTGTTTTCAGTGATATTAACATTACTGCACACTAATTGCACATGAATCTACGTTATTACAGTGAAACTAAGCAAATTACACATGCATTTGCTTGTTTTCAGTGATATTAACATTACTGCACACTAATTGCACATGAATCTACGTTATTACAGGTGAAACTAAGCAAATTACACATGCATTTGCTTGTTTTCAGTGATATTAACATTACTGCACACTAATTGCACATGAATCTACGTTATTACAGGTGAAACTAAGCAAATTACACATGCATTTGCTTGTTTTCAGTGATATTAACATTACTGCACACTAATTGCACATGAATCTACGTTATTACAAGTGAAACTAAGCAAATTACACATGCATTTGCTTGTTTTCAGTGATATTAACATTACTGCACACTAATTGCACATGAATCTACGTTATTACAGTGAAACTAAGCAAATTACACATGCATTTGCTTGTTTTCAGTGATATTAACATTACTGCACACTAATTGCACATGAATCTACGTTATTACAGTGAAACTAAGCAAATACACATGCATTTGCTTGTTTTCAGTGATATTAACATTACTGCACACTAATTGCACATGAATCTACGTTATTACAGTGAAACTAAGCAAATTACACATGCATTTGCTTGTTTTCAGTGATATTAACATTACTGCACACTAATTGCACATGAATCTACGTTATTACAGTGAAACTAAGCAAATACACATGCATTTGCTTGTTTTCAGTGATATTAACATTACTGCACACTAATTGCACATGAATCTACGTTATTACAGTGAAACTAAGCAAATTACACATGCATTTGCTTGTTTTCAGTGATATTAACATTACTGCACACTAATTGCACATGAATCTACGTTATTACAGGTGAAACTAAGCAAATTACACATGCATTTGCTTGTTTTCAGTGATATTAACATTACTGCACACTAATTGCACATGAATCTACGTTATTACAGTTGAAACTAAGCAAATTACACATGCATTTGCTTGTTTTCAGTGATATTAACATTACTGCACACTAATTGCACATGAATCTACGTTATTACAGGTGAAACTAAGCAAATTACACATGCATTTGCTTGTTTTCAGTGATATTAACATTACTGCACACTAATTGCACATGAATCTACGTTATTACAGGTGAAACTAAGCAAATTACACATGCATTTGCTTGTTTTCAGTGATATTAACATTACTGCACACTAATTGCACATGAATCTACGTTATTACAGTGAAACTAAGCAAATTACACATGCATTTGCTTGTTTTCAGTGATATTAACATTACTGCACACTAATTGCACATGAATCTACGTTATTACAGGTGAAACTAAGCAAATTACACATGCATTTGCTTGTTTTCAGTGATATTAACATTACTGCACACTAATTGCACATGAATCTACGTTATTACAGTTGAAACTAAGCAAATTACACATGCATTTGCTTGTTTTCAGTGATATTAACATTACTGCACACTAATTGCACATGAATCTACGTTATTACAGTGAAACTAAGCAAATTACACATGCATTTGCTTGTTTTCAGTGATATTAACATTACTGCACACTAATTGCACATGAATCTACGTTATTACAGTGAAACTAAGCAAATACACATGCATTTGCTTGTTTTCAGTGATATTAACATTACTGCACACTAATTGCACATGAATCTACGTTATTACAGGTGAAACTAAGCAAATTACACATGCATTTGCTTGTTTTCAGTGATATTAACATTACTGCACACTAATTGCACATGAATCTACGTTATTACAGGTGAAACTAAGCAAATTACACATGCATTTGCTTGTTTTCAGTGATATTAACATTACTGCACACTAATTGCACATGAATCTACGTTATTACAGTGAAACTAAGCAAATTACACATGCATTTGCTTGTTTTCAGTGATATTAACATTACTGCACACTAATTGCACATGAATCTACGTTATTACAGTGAAACTAAGCAAATTACACATGCATTTGCTTGTTTTCAGTGATATTAACATTACTGCACACTAATTGCACATGAATCTACGTTATTACAGGTGAAACTAAGCAAATTACACATGCATTTGCTTGTTTTCAGTGATATTAACATTACTGCACACTAATTGCACATGAATCTACGTTATTACAGTGAAACTAAGCAAATTACACATGCATTTGCTTGTTTTCAGTGATATTAACATTACTGCACACTAATTGCACATGAATCTACGTTATTACAGTGAAACTAAGCAAATTACACATGCATTTGCTTGTTTTCAGTGATATTAACATTACTGCACACTAATTGCACATGAATCTACGTTATTACAGTTGAAACTAAGCAAATTACACATGCATTTGCTTGTTTTCAGTGATATTAACATTACTGCACACTAATTGCACATGAATCTACGTTATTACAGGTGAAACTAAGCAAATTACACATGCATTTGCTTGTTTTCAGTGATATTAACATTACTGCACACTAATTGCACATGAATCTACGTTATTACAGTGAAACTAAGCAAATTACACATGCATTTGCTTGTTTTCAGTGATATTAACATTACTGCACACTAATTGCACATGAATCTACGTTATTACAGTTGAAACTAAGCAAATTACACATGCATTTGCTTGTTTTCAGTGATATTAACATTACTGCACACTAATTGCACATGAATCTACGTTATTACAGGTGAAACTAAGCAAATTACACATGCATTTGCTTGTTTTCAGTGATATTAACATTACTGCACACTAATTGCACATGAATCTACGTTATTACAGTGAAACTAAGCAAATTACACATGCATTTGCTTGTTTTCAGTGATATTAACATTACTGCACACTAATTGCACATGAATCTACGTTATTACAGGTGAAACTAAGCAAATTACACATGCATTTGCTTGTTTTCAGTGATATTAACATTACTGCACACTAATTGCACATGAATCTACGTTATTACAGTGAAACTAAGCAAATTACACATGCATTTGCTTGTTTTCAGTGATATTAACATTACTGCACACTAATTGCACATGAATCTACGTTATTACAGTGAAACTAAGCAAATTACACATGCATTTGCTTGTTTTCAGTGATATTAACATTACTGCACACTAATTGCACATGAATCTACGTTATTACAGGTGAAACTAAGCAAATTACACATGCATTTGCTTGTTTTCAGTGATATTAACATTACTGCACACTAATTGCACATGAATCTACGTTATTACAGGTGAAACTAAGCAAATTACACATGCATTTGCTTGTTTTCAGTGATATTAACATTACTGCACACTAATTGCACATGAATCTACGTTATTACAATTGAAACTAAGCAAATTACACATGCATTTGCTTGTTTTCAGTGATATTAACATTACTGCACACTAATTGCACATGAATCTACGTTATTACAGTGAAACTAAGCAAATTACACATGCATTTGCTTGTTTTCAGTGATATTAACATTACTGCACACTAATTGCACATGAATCTACGTTATTACAGTTGAAACTAAGCAAATTACACATGCATTTGCTTGTTTTCAGTGATATTAACATTACTGCACACTAATTGCACATGAATCTACGTTATTACAGGTGAAACTAAGCAAATTACACATGCATTTGCTTGTTTTCAGTGATATTAACATTACTGCACACTAATTGCACATGAATCTACGTTATTACAGTGAAACTAAGCAAATTACACATGCATTTGCTTGTTTTCAGTGATATTAACATTACTGCACACTAATTGCACATGAATCTACGTTATTACAGTTGAAACTAAGCAAATTACACATGCATTTGCTTGTTTTCAGTGATATTAACATTACTGCACACTAATTGCACATGAATCTACGTTATTACAGTTGAAACTAAGCAAATTACACATGCATTTGCTTGTTTTCAGTGATATTAACATTACTGCACACTAATTGCACATGAATCTACGTTATTACAGGTGAAACTAAGCAAATTACACATGCATTTGCTTGTTTTCAGTGATATTAACATTACTGCACACTAATTGCACATGAATCTACGTTATTACAGGTGAAACTAAGCAAATTACACATGCATTTGCTTGTTTTCAGTGATATTAACATTACTGCACACTAATTGCACATGAATCTACGTTATTACAGTGAAACTAAGCAAATTACACATGCATTTGCTTGTTTTCAGTGATATTAACATTACTGCACACTAATTGCACATGAATCTACGTTATTACAGTTGAAACTAAGCAAATTACACATGCATTTGCTTGTTTTCAGTGATATTAACATTACTGCACACTAATTGCACATGAATCTACGTTATTACAGGTGAAACTAAGCAAATTACACATGCATTTGCTTGTTTTCAGTGATATTAACATTACTGCACACTAATTGCACATGAATCTACGTTATTACAGGTGAAACTAAGCAAATTACACATGCATTTGCTTGTTTTCAGTGATATTAACATTACTGCACACTAATTGCACATGAATCTACGTTATTACAGTGAAACTAAGCAAATTACACATGCATTTGCTTGTTTTCAGTGATATTAACATTACTGCACACTAATTGCACATGAATCTACGTTATTACAGGTGAAACTAAGCAAATTACACATGCATTTGCTTGTTTTCAGTGATATTAACATTACTGCACACTAATTGCACATGAATCTACGTTATTACAGTGAAACTAAGCAAATACACATGCATTTGCTTGTTTTCAGTGATATTAACATTACTGCACACTAATTGCACATGAATCTACGTTATTACAGGTGAAACTAAGCAAATTACACATGCATTTGCTTGTTTTCAGTGATATTAACATTACTGCACACTAATTGCACATGAATCTACGTTATTACAGGTGAAACTAAGCAAATTACACATGCATTTGCTTGTTTTCAGTGATATTAACATTACTGCACACTAATTGCACATGAATCTACGTTATTACAGTGAAACTAAGCAAATTACACATGCATTTGCTTGTTTTCAGTGATATTAACATTACTGCACACTAATTGCACATGAATCTACGTTATTACAATTGAAACTAAGCAAATTACACATGCATTTGCTTGTTTTCAGTGATATTAACATTACTGCACACTAATTGCACATGAATCTACGTTATTACAGTTGAAACTAAGCAAATTACACATGCATTTGCTTGTTTTCAGTGATATTAACATTACTGCACACTAATTGCACATGAATCTACGTTATTACAGTGAAACTAAGCAAATTACACATGCATTTGCTTGTTTTCAGTGATATTAACATTACTGCACACTAATTGCACATGAATCTACGTTATTACAGGTGAAACTAAGCAAATTACACATGCATTTGCTTGTTTTCAGTGATATTAACATTACTGCACACTAATTGCACATGAATCTACGTTATTACAGTTGAAACTAAGCAAATTACACATGCATTTGCTTGTTTTCAGTGATATTAACATTACTGCACACTAATTGCACATGAATCTACGTTATTACAGTGAAACTAAGCAAATTACACATGCATTTGCTTGTTTTCAGTGATATTAACATTACTGCACACTAATTGCACATGAATCTACGTTATTACAGGTGAAACTAAGCAAATACACATGCATTTGCTTGTTTTCAGTGATATTAACATTACTGCACACTAATTGCACATGAATCTACGTTATTACATTGAAACTAAGCAAATTACACATGCATTTGCTTGTTTTCAGTGATATTAACATTACTGCACACTAATTGCACATGAATCTACGTTATTACAGTGAAACTAAGCAAATTACACATGCATTTGCTTGTTTTCAGTGATATTAACATTACTGCACACTAATTGCACATGAATCTACGTTATTACAGTGAAACTAAGCAAATTACACATGCATTTGCTTGTTTTCAGTGATATTAACATTACTGCACACTAATTGCACATGAATCTACGTTATTACAGGTGAAACTAAGCAAATTACACATGCATTTGCTTGTTTTCAGTGATATTAACATTACTGCACACTAATTGCACATGAATCTACGTTATTACAGTGAAACTAAGCAAATTACACATGCATTTGCTTGTTTTCAGTGATATTAACATTACTGCACACTAATTGCACATGAATCTACGTTATTACAGTGAAACTAAGCAAATTACACATGCATTTGCTTGTTTTCAGTGATATTAACATTACTGCACACTAATTGCACATGAATCTACGTTATTACAGTGAAACTAAGCAAATTACACATGCATTTGCTTGTTTTCAGTGATATTAACATTACTGCACACTAATTGCACATGAATCTACGTTATTACAATGAAACTAAGCAAATACATGCATTTGCTTGTTTCAGTGATATTAACATTACTGCACTAATTGCCATGAATCTACGTTATTACAGGTGAAACTAAGCAAATTACACTTGCATTTGCTTGTTTTCAGTGATATTAACATTACTGCACACTAATTGCACATGAATCTACGTTATTACAGGAGAAACTAAGCAAATTACACATGCATTTGCTTGTTTTCAGTGATATTAACATTACTGCACACTAATTGCACATGAATCTACGTTATTACTGGTGAAACTAAGCAAATTAACATTTTGTATCAGTGCAAAATCTTGAAATAATATAATAGCAATCAGAAATATTCTTACACATTCAACAGCATGAACAAGTATAACATTAACTGCAACTATGAATAACTACTATTATTCAACACATTCACGATGTGACAAATAAAAACTTTAAATCTTTTAACAATAACCAGATTTTTTTCATTGTTTACTTAATGTTCACTGTTGAGCACACAACATTAATTTCATATTGTTGAAACAGTGTAACCAATTATTATTTTTTTTTCAGTGATATTAACATTACTGCACTTTAATTGCGCATGATCGTTATTACACTGAACTAAGTAAAAACAATGATTTGCTTGTTTTCAGTGATATTAACATTACTGCACACTAATTGCACATGAATCTACGTTATTACAGGTGAAACTAAGCAAATTACACATGCATTTGCTTGTTTTCAGTGATATTAACATTACTGCACACTAATTGCACATGAATCTACGTTATTACAGGTGAAACTAAGCAAATTACACATGCATTTGCTTGTTTTCAGTGATATTAACATTACTGCACACTAATTGCACATGAATCTACGTTATTACATGAAACTAAGCAAATTACACATGCATTTGCTTGTTTTCAGTGATATTAACATTACTGCACACTAATTGCACATGAATCTACGTTATTACAGTGAAACTAAGCAAATTACACATGCATTTGCTTGTTTCAGTGATATTAACATACTGCACACTAATTGCACATGAATCTACGTTATACAGGTGAAACTAAGCAAATTACACATGCATTTGCTGTTTTCAGTGATATTAACATTACTGCACACTAATTGCACATGAATCTACGTTATTACATGAAACTAAGCAAATTACACATGCATTTGCTTGTTTTCAGTGATATTAACATTACTGCACACTAATTGCACATGAATCTACGTTATTACAGTTGAAACTAAGCAAATACACATGCATTTGCTTGTTTTCAGTGATATTAACATTACTGCACACTAATTGCACATGAATCTACGTTATTACAGGTGAAACTAAGCAAATTACACATGCATTTGCTTGTTTTCAGTGATATTAACATTACTGCACACTAATTGCACATGAATCTACGTTATTACATTGAAACTAAGCAAATTACACATGCATTTGCTTGTTTTCAGTGATATTAACATTACTGCACACTAATTGCACATGAATCTACGTTATTACAAGTGAAACTAAGCAAATTACACATGCATTTGCTTGTTTTCAGTGATATTAACATTACTGCACACTAATTGCACATGAATCTACGTTATTACAGTGAAACTAAGCAAATTACACATGCATTTGCTTGTTTTCAGTGATATTAACATTACTGCACACTAATTGCACATGAATCTACGTTATTACAGTTGAAACTAAGCAAATTACACATGCATTTGCTTGTTTTCAGTGATATTAACATTACTGCACACTAATTGCACATGAATCTACGTTATTACAGGTGAAACTAAGCAAATTACACATGCATTTGCTTGTTTTCAGTGATATTAACATTACTGCACACTAATTGCACATGAATCTACGTTATTACAGGTGAAACTAAGCAAATTACACATGCATTTGCTTGTTTTCAGTGATATTAACATTACTGCACACTAATTGCACATGAATCTACGTTATTACAATTGAAACTAAGCAAATTACACATGCATTTGCTTGTTTTCAGTGATATTAACATTACTGCACACTAATTGCACATGAATCTACGTTATTACAGTTGAAACTAAGCAAATTACACATGCATTTGCTTGTTTTCAGTGATATTAACATTACTGCACACTAATTGCACATGAATCTACGTTATTACAGTGAAACTAAGCAAATACACATGCATTTGCTTGTTTTCAGTGATATTAACATTACTGCACACTAATTGCACATGAATCTACGTTATTACAGGTGAAACTAAGCAAATTACACATGCATTTGCTTGTTTTCAGTGATATTAACATTACTGCACACTAATTGCACATGAATCTACGTTATTACATTGAAACTAAGCAAATTACACATGCATTTGCTTGTTTTCAGTGATATTAACATTACTGCACACTAATTGCACATGAATCTACGTTATTACAGTTGAAACTAAGCAAATTACACATGCATTTGCTTGTTTTCAGTGATATTAACATTACTGCACACTAATTGCACATGAATCTACGTTATTACAGGTGAAACTAAGCAAATTACACATGCATTTGCTTGTTTTCAGTGATATTAACATTACTGCACACTAATTGCACATGAATCTACGTTATTACAGGTGAAACTAAGCAAATTACACATGCATTTGCTTGTTTTCAGTGATATTAACATTACTGCACACTAATTGCACATGAATCTACGTTATTACAGTGAAACTAAGCAAATTACACATGCATTTGCTTGTTTTCAGTGATATTAACATTACTGCACACTAATTGCACATGAATCTACGTTATTACAATTGAAACTAAGCAAATACACATGCATTTGCTTGTTTTCAGTGATATTAACATTACTGCACACTAATTGCACATGAATCTACGTTATTACAGGTGAAACTAAGCAAATTACACATGCATTTGCTTGTTTTCAGTGATATTAACATTACTGCACACTAATTGCACATGAATCTACGTTATTACAGTGAAACTAAGCAAATTACACATGCATTTGCTTGTTTTCAGTGATATTAACATTACTGCACACTAATTGCACATGAATCTACGTTATTACAGGTGAAACTAAGCAAATACACATGCATTTGCTTGTTTTCAGTGATATTAACATTACTGCACACTAATTGCACATGAATCTACGTTATTACAATTGAAACTAAGCAAATTACACATGCATTTGCTTGTTTTCAGTGATATTAACATTACTGCACACTAATTGCACATGAATCTACGTTATTACAATTGAAACTAAGCAAATTACACATGCATTTGCTTGTTTTCAGTGATATTAACATTACTGCACACTAATTGCACATGAATCTACGTTATTACAGGTGAAACTAAGCAAATTACACATGCATTTGCTTGTTTTCAGTGATATTAACATTACTGCACACTAATTGCACATGAATCTACGTTATTACAATTGAAACTAAGCAAATTACACATGCATTTGCTTGTTTTCAGTGATATTAACATTACTGCACACTAATTGCACATGAATCTACGTTATTACAATTGAAACTAAGCAAATTACACATGCATTTGCTTGTTTTCAGTGATATTAACATTACTGCACACTAATTGCACATGAATCTACGTTATTACAGTGAAACTAAGCAAATTACACATGCATTTGCTTGTTTTCAGTGATATTAACATTACTGCACACTAATTGCACATGAATCTACGTTATTACAGGTGAAACTAAGCAAATTACACATGCATTTGCTTGTTTTCAGTGATATTAACATTACTGCACACTAATTGCACATGAATCTACGTTATTACAGTGAAACTAAGCAAATTACACATGCATTTGCTTGTTTTCAGTGATATTAACATTACTGCACACTAATTGCACATGAATCTACGTTATTACAGTGAAACTAAGCAAATTACACATGCATTTGCTTGTTTTCAGTGATATTAACATTACTGCACACTAATTGCACATGAATCTACGTTATTACAGGTGAAACTAAGCAAATACACATGCATTTGCTTGTTTTCAGTGATATTAACATTACTGCACACTAATTGCACATGAATCTACGTTATTACAGTTGAAACTAAGCAAATTACACATGCATTTGCTTGTTTTCAGTGATATTAACATTACTGCACACTAATTGCACATGAATCTACGTTATTACAGGTGAAACTAAGCAAATTACACATGCATTTGCTTGTTTTCAGTGATATTAACATTACTGCACACTAATTGCACATGAATCTACGTTATTACAGTGAAACTAAGCAAATTACACATGCATTTGCTTGTTTTCAGTGATATTAACATTACTGCACACTAATTGCACATGAATCTACGTTATTACAGGTGAAACTAAGCAAATTACACATGCATTTGCTTGTTTTCAGTGATATTAACATTACTGCACACTAATTGCACATGAATCTACGTTATTACAGGTGAAACTAAGCAAATTACACATGCATTTGCTTGTTTTCAGTGATATTAACATTACTGCACACTAATTGCACATGAATCTACGTTATTACAGGTGAAACTAAGCAAATTACACATGCATTTGCTTGTTTTCAGTGATATTAACATTACTGCACACTAATTGCACATGAATCTACGTTATTACATTGAAACTAAGCAAATTACACATGCATTTGCTTGTTTTCAGTGATATTAACATTACTGCACACTAATTGCACATGAATCTACGTTATTACAGTGAAACTAAGCAAATTACACATGCATTTGCTTGTTTTCAGTGATATTAACATTACTGCACACTAATTGCACATGAATCTACGTTATTACAGTGAAACTAAGCAAATTACACATGCATTTGCTTGTTTTCAGTGATATTAACATTACTGCACACTAATTGCACATGAATCTACGTTATTACAGTGAAACTAAGCAAATTACACATGCATTTGCTTGTTTTCAGTGATATTAACATTACTGCACACTAATTGCACATGAATCTACGTTATTACAGGTGAAACTAAGCAAATTACACATGCATTTGCTTGTTTTCAGTGATATTAACATTACTGCACACTAATTGCACATGAATCTACGTTATTACAGGTGAAACTAAGCAAATTACACATGCATTTGCTTGTTTTCAGTGATATTAACATTACTGCACACTAATTGCACATGAATCTACGTTATTACAATTGAAACTAAGCAAATTACACATGCATTTGCTTGTTTTCAGTGATATTAACATTACTGCACACTAATTGCACATGAATCTACGTTATTACAGTGAAACTAAGCAAATTACACATGCATTTGCTTGTTTTCAGTGATATTAACATTACTGCACACTAATTGCACATGAATCTACGTTATTACAGGTGAAACTAAGCAAATTACACATGCATTTGCTTGTTTTCAGTGATATTAACATTACTGCACACTAATTGCACATGAATCTACGTTATTACAATGAAACTAAGCAAATTACACATGCATTTGCTTGTTTTCAGTGATATTAACATTACTGCACACTAATTGCACATGAATCTACGTTATTACAATTGAAACTAAGCAAATTACACATGCATTTGCTTGTTTTCAGTGATATTAACATTACTGCACACTAATTGCACATGAATCTACGTTATTACAGGTGAAACTAAGCAAATTACACATGCATTTGCTTGTTTTCAGTGATATTAACATTACTGCACACTAATTGCACATGAATCTACGTTATTACAGTGAAACTAAGCAAATTACACATGCATTTGCTTGTTTTCAGTGATATTAACATTACTGCACACTAATTGCACATGAATCTACGTTATTACAATTGAAACTAAGCAAATTACACATGCATTTGCTTGTTTTCAGTGATATTAACATTACTGCACACTAATTGCACATGAATCTACGTTATTACAATTGAAACTAAGCAAATTACACATGCATTTGCTTGTTTTCAGTGATATTAACATTACTGCACACTAATTGCACATGAATCTACGTTATTACAGGTGAAACTAAGCAAATTACACATGCATTTGCTTGTTTTCAGTGATATTAACATTACTGCACACTAATTGCACATGAATCTACGTTATTACAGGTGAAACTAAGCAAATTACACATGCATTTGCTTGTTTTCAGTGATATTAACATTACTGCACACTAATTGCACATGAATCTACGTTATTACAGGTGAAACTAAGCAAATTACACATGCATTTGCTTGTTTTCAGTGATATTAACATTACTGCACACTAATTGCACATGAATCTACGTTATTACAATTGAAACTAAGCAAATTACACATGCATTTGCTTGTTTTCAGTGATATTAACATTACTGCACACTAATTGCACATGAATCTACGTTATTACAGTGAAACTAAGCAAATTACACATGCATTTGCTTGTTTTCAGTGATATTAACATTACTGCACACTAATTGCACATGAATCTACGTTATTACAGGTGAAACTAAGCAAATTACACATGCATTTGCTTGTTTTCAGTGATATTAACATTACTGCACACTAATTGCACATGAATCTACGTTATTACAATGAAACTAAGCAAATTACACATGCATTTGCTTGTTTTCAGTGATATTAACATTACTGCACACTAATTGCACATGAATCTACGTTATTACAGGTGAAACTAAGCAAATTACACATGCATTTGCTTGTTTTCAGTGATATTAACATTACTGCACACTAATTGCACATGAATCTACGTTATTACAGTGAAACTAAGCAAATTACACATGCATTTGCTTGTTTTCAGTGATATTAACATTACTGCACACTAATTGCACATGAATCTACGTTATTACAGGTGAAACTAAGCAAATTACACATGCATTTGCTTGTTTTCAGTGATATTAACATTACTGCACACTAATTGCACATGAATCTACGTTATTACATTGAAACTAAGCAAATTACACATGCATTTGCTTGTTTTCAGTGATATTAACATTACTGCACACTAATTGCACATGAATCTACGTTATTACAGGTGAAACTAAGCAAATTACACTTGCATTTGCTTGTTTTCAGTGATATTAACATTACTGCACACTAATTGCACATGAATCTACGTTATTACAAGTGAAACTAAGCAAATTACACATGCATTTGCTTGTTTTCAGTGATATTAACATTACTGCACACTAATTGCACATGAATCTACGTTATTACAGGTGAAACTAAGCAAATTACACATGCATTTGCTTGTTTTCAGTGATATTAACATTACTGCACACTAATTGCACATGAATCTACGTTATTACAATTGAAACTAAGCAAATTACACATGCATTTGCTTGTTTTCAGTGATATTAACATTACTGCACACTAATTGCACATGAATCTACGTTATTACAGGTGAAACTAAGCAAATTACACATGCATTTGCTTGTTTTCAGTGATATTAACATTACTGCACACTAATTGCACATGAATCTACGTTATTACAATTGAAACTAAGCAAATTACACATGCATTTGCTTGTTTTCAGTGATATTAACATTACTGCACACTAATTGCACATGAATCTACGTTATTACAGGTGAAACTAAGCAAATTACACATGCATTTGCTTGTTTTCAGTGATATTAACATTACTGCACACTAATTGCACATGAATCTACGTTATTACAGATGAAACTAAGCAAATTACACATGCATTTGCTTGTTTTCAGTGATATTAACATTACTGCACACTAATTGCACATGAATCTACGTTATTACAGTGAAACTAAGCAAATTACACATGCATTTGCTTGTTTTCAGTGATATTAACATTACTGCACACTAATTGCACATGAATCTACGTTATTACAGTTGAAACTAAGCAAATTACACATGCATTTGCTTGTTTTCAGTGATATTAACATTACTGCACACTAATTGCACATGAATCTACGTTATTACAATTGAAACTAAGCAAATTACACATGCATTTGCTTGTTTTCAGTGATATTAACATTACTGCACACTAATTGCACATGAATCTACGTTATTACAATTGAAACTAAGCAAATTACACATGCATTTGCTTGTTTTCAGTGATATTAACATTACTGCACACTAATTGCACATGAATCTACGTTATTACGTGAAACTAAGCAAATTACACTGCATTTGCTTTTCATGATATTACTTTGCACTAATTGCCATGAATCCGTTATACAGGAAACAAGAAATACACTGCATTTGTTGTTTTCAGTGATATAACATTACTGCACACTAATTGCACATGAATCTACGTATTACAGAAACTAAGCAAATTACACATGCATTTGCTTGTTTTCAGTGATATTAACATTACTGCACACTAATTGCACATGAATCTACGTTATTACAGGTGAAACTAAGCAAACTACACTTGCATTTGCTTGTTTTCAGTGATATTAACATTACTGCACACTAATTGCACATGAATCTACGTTATTACAGTGAAACTAAGCAAATTACACATGCATTTGCTTGTTTTTCAGTGATATTAACATTACTGCACACTAATTGCACATAAATCTACGTTATTACAAGTGAAACTAAGCAAATTACACATGCATTTGCTTGTTTTCAGTGATATTAACATTACTGCACACTAATTGCACATGAATCTACGTTATTACATTGAAACTAAGCCAAATTACACATGCATTTGCTTGTTTTCAGTGATATTAACATTACTGCACACTAATTGCACATGAATCTACGTTATTACAGGTGAAACTAAGCAAATTACACATGCATTTGCTTGTTTTCAGTGATATTAACATTACTGCACACTAATTGCACATGAATCTACGTTATTACAATTGAAACTAAGCAAATTACACATGCATTTGCTTGTTTTCAGTGATATTAACATTACTGCACACTAATTGCACATGAATCTACGTTATTACAGGTGAAACTAAGCAAATTACACATGCATTTGCTTGTTTTCAGTGATATTAACATTACTGCACACTATTGCACATGAATCTACGTTATTACAGGTGAAACTAAGCAAACTACACTTGCATTTGCTTGTTTTCAGTGATATTAACATTACTGCACACTAATTGCACATGAATCTACGTTATTACAGTTGAAACTAAGCAATTACACATGCATTTGCTTGTTTTCAGTGATATTAACATTACTGCACACTAATTGCACATGAATCTACGTTATTACAGTGAAACTAAGCAAATTACACATGCATTTGCTTGTTTTCAGTGATATTAACATTACTGCACACTAATTGCACATGAATCTACGTTATTACAATTGAAACTAAGCAAATTACACATGCATTTGCTTGTTTTCAGTGATATTAACATTACTGCACACTAATTGCACATGAATCTACGTTATTACAATTGAAACTAAGCAAATTACACATGCATTTGCTTGTTTTCAGTGATATTAACATTACTGCACACTAATTGCACATGAATCTACGTTATTACAGTTGAAACTAAGCAAAACACATGCATTTGCTTGTTTTCAGTGATATTAACATTACTCACACTAATTGCACATGAATCTACGTTATTACATTGAAACTAAGCAAATTACACATGATTTGCTTGTTTTCAGTGATATTAACATTACTGCACACTATTGCACATGAATCTACGTTATTACAGGTGAAACTAAGCAAATTACACATTGCGTTTGCTTGTTTTCAGTGATATTAACATTACTGCACTAATTGCACATGA
>RQOL01000102.1:0-24684 GCA_013076295.1 Sanderia malayensis
TTGACTGCGATATAGTTGAAGAATTTGATGAAAAGGTAGATGCGTTGAAAACTATTTGGAATGAGAGGGAAAATCTAGAATCTGGAAATTCATTTTACGAATGGTTTAAGAATGAAAAGGTATGTTGAATGTTTTGCATGTTCAAACTATTAAGCAATGCCGAAAAATGTTATATTCAAATGAAAAGTTTCGGCGTTTTTTGATAATATCGGAAAATAAACAGTTGACAGAAAAATTAAACTTTTCACAGAGAATTTCTGTGCACATTTTTCTTGAACAAAATGGCTCGCAATGGTTAAATGTGTGTATTAATTTTGCAGGCTGAAATTATCAGAGACTCGATGCTAAAGAAAGTCCGAACAGAAGCCGTTTTAGGTTATCAAGCAATACAATACACATAACGATGTGGATTCCGGAAATTTCATGGTTAAGTATGCATTACACTTTGAATCCAAGCGTCCACATGAATTTGTTGCAGAAATTAAAAACCTAGTGGAAACTCAACATCGAAATGCAGACCGTGCATTATTTGGTAAAGGGGCCTTATAAAGTTCGCGATGACTTTATCTTTATCACAACTGTATCTCAGTGCTATGGATGCGGAAATGCCATTCACAACCCTCCAGTTGCACAACCAGATGATATTGTCATTGTATATCGCGACATCAGATCGTACAGGGACCAAATTACAGGTCTTCACACCTGGTCTGATCGTGAACAAAATGTCCACTTTCACTTGAAATTGGCATGTTTATTGAGAAGATATCCTCAATTTGAGACGACGATGCTGAAGGTTCCCAATGCATTTATCCTTATGCTGACGCAACAGCATTTCATGAGACTAAAATCCGAGTTTGGTTCCTAGGATGCTAAATTTAGCTACGGATTGCATTTTTATCATGGTTTTTATGCTCTTATCTTTATTATTATTATCTTATTATTATTATTATTATCTTATTATTATTATTATAATTATCATATCATGTGTTTTGTTGAAAAGCAGCATGTTCTTGGGATCTTCTGAAAATTGTATGCTTGGAAAACAATAATTTTCTACAAAAGCATTTGTTCATTCTTTTCAGAAAATTTTCGAGGCTTGCTGTTGTTTTTGCTATGTTCTGTTTTGTTAGTATTAGATATGTATCTGTGAGCAATATTGTTTTTTTCTTTGTTGTCGGTAATTTCTGCCTTGTTTCTAGTTGTTCCCAGTGATTCCTGTGCGAACTGAATTTTTTTAGGAATTTTCTTAGGCCACTAATAAGGTATCAATATTAACAAACAAAACAGCAAAATGTGAGGTATTTATTGTAGATTATCTTTAAAACCTAATTTCTAAGAAGTCAGCAATATTTTTCTTGCTACAATTTTCAAAACCTTAGCAATATTTTTGGGTCACCCAGCATTTGAAACAAACATTTCTGAAGAAATGTCTTCTTATCTGAGTAAATGGCAAACGAAAGTTTTCCTGCCGATATTTAAGCCCTGTCCATGTGTTATTGGTCATTTGTGGATGTTACCGCCTTGTTCCCGCTTCGTTCCTACTTGTTCCTACTCGTTCCCGCTTTGTTCCCTACTCCTTCCTACTTGTTCCCGCTTGTTTCTACTTGTTCCCGCTTTGTTCCCTACTCGTTTCTACTTGTTCCCGCTTGTTCCTACTCGTTCCCGCTTCGTTCCTACTCATTCCTACTCCTTCCTACTTGTTCCCGCTTGTTTCTACTCGTTCCCGCTTTGTTCCCTACTCCTTCCTACTTGTTCCCGCTTGTTTCTACTTGTTCCCGCTTTGTTCCCTACTCGTTTCTATTTGTTCCCGCTTGTTCCTACTCGTTCCCGCTTCGTTCCTACTCGTTCCTACTTGTTCCCGCTTCGTTCCTACTAGTTCCTATTTGTTCCTACTTGTTCCCGGTTTCGTTCCTCGTTCCTGCTTTTAGAGATAGCCGAACCAGAAAGAACATTTGGTCTCAGCAGAGAACATTGTGAAGAGTTAACAAAAACTGGAACTACAATAACAGCAAAAATGCAGAGTTTTAAGTTGAAAGTCTGCAGACTTGAAAGTGACATTGATAGCAAGTTTCATACTTATTACATACTCTTTGTTAAGATAATGAAATACCTTTTTCATTATAGTTCCCCTATATTTCCTCATTGGCAAGTAATTTATTGATATATTTCAACTCCTGAATAACTGATTGAATGTGTTAAACCCTCTCCTATAGGTAAGAAAGGACAAATAATATGGAGAAATGACACAGACAATATTATGTCAGGTCACCAGCTGACAGTGAGTATTTATAAAGCAAGCAAGTTTTCAATGTTATCTCATTTCTGAATCTATAATTAGATCTTACATTTTTTACAGGTTCTTGAACCTTCCCCATTAAGAGACTATTTGAAAGGGAATCCTCAAATGAAGTCATATTATAAAAAAGTAAGACCAATATCATGGCAATTATATTATTTTCATTCAATTTATGCATGCTATTTTGCTTCCATATACCTGATAAAATTTTGGACCATTTGAGAACTTTTGTTGTTTGCTAGATTTATGTTATTATCATGCATTTTACCCATCAAAGGGCTATGGAGAGTGCATGAGAAGATTAGGAATGCAAATGACTGTTATATAACCTATAACAAAGCCTATATTTTTCTGTTGTAAAATTGGTTTTCCTGTATGTCAATCGTCAGATCTGGGGAACTCAGTATTTCATTGTTGCCAACACTTGAATTATTTCTAATCAGATGCATAATTCTAAAATTATCATACTCAAGTATATCAATGCTTCCCACACATACAACATACAATACGTACATACAATACAACATAAAATTGAAAATTGAAAATAAAACTGCCGAAGATGCTCTTGTTTCAATAACAATTGGAAGGTCAACCAAACGTTTCCAGTTGGAAACACAGAAGTATTGTATAATAAAACGCTTGGTAAAAGAAGATGGCATGGATGTCTGTGCTTCAAAAATTGACCATCCCCCCCCCCCCCTGCTCATAGGAGGCAGTGCTGTTGTTCACATAACAGCAGGCATTCAGCACAATGCAGTATATTATATTTCAGATATTGGTAAGCTCAGTATTCATTACATAGAATAAATTCGCATTAAACAGCTTCTAAAAGTCTCTAAAAAGTAGCTGGTGGCAAGCTGTGAAAACATGTAGAACAGATGCAATATTTTTACCTCGTATTTTTCACAGAAACTGAATCTCAAGATGAAGACCAGCAAAGTGATGAGGAAGATGATGATACTGGTGATAATACTGATGATGATATTGCTGATGTTGATGCTGAAGACGTTCTTATTGAGGAGTTTAATGACAGAAAAGAAGCAGAAAATAAAGATAAAGGTAACTATGAAAGAAAAATCAATGCTATTGCCCTTAACACCTGAATTCTGTAAAATCAACAGTTTTTTCAAACTCTTATTAACCTGTTTCAGATGATAGCACTGAGGGAATCAGACAACAACGAAAGAAGCAAAAGGGTATGAAAACTTATAATTTGTTCAGCTGTTGCTATTAGTGACACAGAGAAAACTCAGTAAAAGGAAGTATTACAATATTTTGTCGTATCATACTTTATAGATCCGTGTGAAAAGTTGGAAGATTGCCTTTCAAAAAATTTCTAACCAACGAGCCTGACAAGTAAAAGAGAAATAACAAAAAACTAAAACCAAAATAAAGACATCTATCTTACTTTTATTGCACAATCTTTATATTTAAATACATATTATCTATAACTTTATTATAATCTCTAGTTTTTTACTTTTTATTTATTGCTATTATTTTATGTAAATCACTGTTCAGTTATTCTTGGCCAAATTGAAACCTTATTGTGTATTATGTCTTCTGTTAAATTTGATAATTTTTGTCTCAGAATGAAATGAAAATAACTGGTAACAATGAATACAACAGCTTTGTGATATCTCTCCTACTATACTATTACAGGTTCAGTGACGGAAGAGCCGGTCAAAGACCCCCAGCGATGGCAGCTTTCCGACACTACTCCTAAATTTTCCCTCCTCTGTTCTTTTCGAAAACTACTCAGATATGTTCCCAGCAATCTGTATATTTGTAATATCTATTTTGTTTTTCGAAATTCGTTTTCCTTTTCCAGATATTTTCACTGTTCTACTTCAGAAATTCTTCCGCCCTTTGTTTTTGTCTCAAGTCTCCTTTGTGTACTTTGTCAGATGCTGCAGTGCCTAGGCTTTTGTTTTGCGTGCGAGGAGGACATGTCCCGAGCTTCGTCGCGTACTGAACTCTTCTATTCGAACAAAACATATTGTGATATGCGACCCCCTGACATTTTTTGCGTCTGGATGATGTCATGCTTCTGGAAAGATCGATCGTGCGTTGTTTACCATTTGGAAACAATGAATCCCTGTTGCGTTTGACACTAATCCCATTGCGTCTTTTGTTACTGTGACCTTTGATTGACGAGGAAGTTGCTTCCTTCCTTGAGCGAACGTGCAGTGGATGTCCATTTTCGAATTTGGGACGGGACAAACAGAATGAAATTATTTCGTGTTGTGGCTGCATTTTATTTTTGCTGCCGTTTTACTTGAGATTTCCAACTAAAAGCTTCTCGGGATTTAACTGGTAAGTTGCTAAGTTGTTTCTACTTGCCTCTACTAAACTCCTCTGCATACTTCTTATTTTTTTTCGATTTATTCTCATCCGGAGCTTATAGAAGTTTCTACGCAATCTAAAATTCTAAATAATTCATTCCTTTAGAAATCTTTTCTATGCTAAATGCAACACTAAAACCATAAATGATCAAGTTCTGCTTTTCTAATAACAGATCTGGATGCAACAATCTAATAAACGAATTTCAGAAACAGCTATTC
Organism: Sanderia malayensis; assembly: GCA_013076295.1. NCBI lineage: Eukaryota > Metazoa > Cnidaria > Scyphozoa > Semaeostomeae > Pelagiidae > Sanderia > Sanderia malayensis. The sequence goes on from RQOL01000102.1 coordinate 4,858, forward strand.
CGTGACTTTACTGAAACGAAGTCATTCAAAGCACGAATTCACTTTTTGCAGATATGGATGTGAAACTCTGACTTGGCAGACTCGAAAACAGCTATTTTCATATTCCATTGAAGCGGGCCGTGCGGAGAAGCATGGAAATCCCCCGAAACGGTTTCTCCTTGCCATGCACAGAATTTATGTTCATGACTGACCATCCGAAGGCTAAACTTGCGGATTTCAATCACATCATTTTCGTTTTTGATAACATAAACTTGTCCTCAAGCTGGAAACAATTTCTTCAGCTTCACAAGGATTCTGAACTGGAAACGTGCCCACCATTCAGTTGCAATTCAAAACGCCAAAGTTGTGTATGCGACCTGTGAAATATGTGAGTGAATCAATTACAAACTTTCATGATCTGCTCTATTTAAAACCCTTTTATATATATCGTGAATTTTTCACTGCTTGTTTAGATGCATCTAAATTTGGGACCCCTCTAAAATTTTCGCAATGCCCTTTTGTATTCCTTTCATAAAATTTGTGTAGTTCTAAATATGTTTTTACGAGTTTGATCTGTACTTTTAATATTGTATATTCTCAAATCGAAATTTCGAATTAAATGGATCCAATTATGTTTTTTGATATACAATTCGATCATAACGATTCTCTCTGTTCGGTTGAAATCGAGACGTTTCTGGCATGCTGAGAAATGCATGAACATTTGCATCACGGCAAAAATGGACCTGGAACCTTGGAATGGAACCAGACCCCGCGGCTTACATGGCGGAAAGAATGGAAATATGAGGATCACAATCATTTCAAATAAAATGATAGGAGAAAAAATGGACCCAGAACAACCTTCGAATGGAAGTTGGGATCGGGGATTCAATGGACCATGCTGTGGGGGAATGGATGCAACTTTGAAGGTTGAATGATTTCAAGTTAAATCATCAGAGAAAACATGAACCTGGAACAACCTTGAAATGCAAACCGGAGCACGGGGATTCCATGGACCATGTAGTCGGGGAATGGTTGCAACTATGAGGACCTCAAGGATTTCAATTTAAATCATCATCGACCTGGAGCAACCTTCACAATGCTGGCAACTATGAGGTTTTCAATGATTTCAATTTAAGTCATTATGGACCTGCAACAACCTTGGAATGGAACTGGGGACTCGGGGATTTCATGCATCATATGGTTGGGGAATGGTTGCAACTATGACCACTTCAATTATTTCAAACAAAATTCTTTTTCTTTGCGTGTCCTACCACTGATCTTATCACAAATTAAGCAACTTTAATTAGAACGGATTGCTTAACGTGTCTGCCGGCCTTGATAATCTAATATTATTATTCTACGGAGGTCACGTGATGAAACACTTGCTTGCCAAAAACAATAGACTTGACCCGAAAAAATAGGTTGAATGCAATCGGAAAGGCTTTTTTGTATGTGGGTATATGGCAATGAAATTCACACTGAGTGTTTAGATTATTAATTTAACCAGGGTAATGGATTTTGCTTTTCGATTTTCTCCCACATTATTGAATTATTCCGCTAATTATTCTGCCAATTGTGCTACCACGAAAAAACTGCGGTTTACGCTGGCGAAACTTTCAAATTCGTGTCGCGAACTCCATTTGCGAACAAAGTATTCGCTGTTCATGTGACCCGTGTCGCCTTTTGCTGTAATTTGATTTGCTCCTTCACGACTTCACGTGAACAGTCACACGTTTTTTGTTATCATGCAAATTTGCCCTCGGGTTGAACAGCAGGTACTTTTGGAGAAGACGCGTGTTTTTGTTTTGTACACAAAGGAAAACTTGGGGCCTTGCAAAGTGTTTTACGACCTCAATTTCTTTGTAAAGACTTGCTAATTGTTTGAGAGACCTCTGGAAAATTACAGGAAGCAATTGAGAACACAGGTGATAGCTTTGTTTTGTTTTTTGAGTGAGATAGTTGTAGTTTAGGTAGCAGGCGACCGCCATTGTTGCTTCGGCATGCTTGCAACACTTAGGCCTAATGTAAACAAGCCCAAAGTTTTAATAAATCAATTATGATAAGGGGTTATCAGGCGAGCCAAACTGTTGCATAGGCAGAGGCATGCACGTCAGCAACTGCAGCACACAAAGTGCGCCAACCAGATTAAGCTTTTTTTTACTTGACGGGCGGGGCAAATGAGCGAAGCGAGTGATGACCCCTATTAATAATTCTATAATGCAAATACCAAGGTTACAATATGAACTTACCTTGATTACAGAACAAAGCAAATACATGATGAATGGTAAATACAAGATGTCATAGAATGGAAAGTATCATATACTATATGCAGTAGGACCATAGAGATAAGATATATAACCTCTCTCTACGAGTAGGACACAGGATGAAACAAAATAAGACTCACACAGTGGACAAACACGTTCTTATTATTCAGAAAAAAAGAGTGAGCGAGCAAAGCAAGCTGGAGAAGTTAAAGTCTCATTTTGAGAGATACACGAAAGCGAGGTTATAAATGTAAACAAAGATGGCAGATAAAAGTTATTTAGTTAACATGGTAATTAAAGAAAGAAGCAATGACACAAAAATCATCTAAAATAGTGACCACAAACAAATCGCATAGCACAGACATGTATGGAAATTGTAATAGACCACGCAGTGCCCGCCCAGGATGGAGGAGCGCAATCAATAGATAGATAGATAGATATATAGATAGATAGATATAGATGGATAGATAGACAGAAAAATAAGCCATAAGAGTGATCAAATATAGTACGGATGAATAAAGTGAAAACAGATCATTAATAAAATAATACAACAGAAAAAACCAGTCTTGTTATATCCATTATACTTCCAAATTTCTATTGGAATTCTATCAAGCTTTACTCATTACAGCAGATTTAAAAGCTTGTCTTCACCAACAAAATATATGCTGAATCGTTCTTATGGCCTTGCAACCCAAACGATGTGCAGAAACAGAATTCTTTTTACTTTTCTTGAAGTCACCAAATGCACCCTGTTTTCCTGCAAAGAAGAACTATCATGTAATAAAGTTTAATTTTTTATACAAGTTCTATTGCTGTTATTGCAAGTAATGTATAACAACTTTACTGATATGAAAAACAGTTCATAAAAGACCCAGTAGAGAGTTAAAATGTTTTTCAGAACTAGACAATTCCAGAAAGAGAAAATTCACAGGCATAGAAACTTCACCACACTGTCCACACTGTTCACGTTCTCCACACTGTCCATGTTCTCCACACTGTCCACGTTCTCCACACTGTCCAGGTTCTCCACACTGTCCACATTATCCAAACTGTCAACATTCTCCACACTATTCACATAATCTCTCCATACTCCCCATCATACCATGTATTTAAATACAGTAAATCCCCGCATATAAGAACCTACAAAAATAAGAACCTACAGCCTGTTTTCTCTCAATTATGCACCTTGTAATTAAGAACCTGTTTCAGTGTGATAAAATAATAGGTTCTTATGGCAAAGGTAAAAAACAGATTTTTCATAGTCCTTTTCCAGGTTTTCAATAAGGCAAGATCAGTAAAAAGGTAAAAAGTTTCAGTTGTGCATATGCAGTTGAGCACCTGCTGTAAATTAGAACCTCTACTCAAATCTCAGTTTCATGGCAAAATTTTGTGTTGATTCTAAGCTTCTGGCCATTCTGCTATGTTGCTATTGAAAAAATTGACAGGGTTGAATATATCTCTTTGGGATGACTCAAAAAATATCCCTCAAATAAGAACATTTATACCCTGAAATTGCTCACAAATAGCAGTACCTTTCAAATAAGAACTTAAATCAGCCTGACCTTCAAAAAAGTAGGTTCTTATACGCGGGGATTTACTGTATGGGTATAGTCATACAGACTTCAAGTTTACTTCATTGCCGATATGCTATTTCCCACATTTCCTTATTGCCATGGAATAAGAACTTTATGGCCCTGCCCTAGCCCTGGGCCACACGAATACACACCAACCATGCGCAATTGAATTCCATGCTGTCCTTGTTTCTTCTTATTTTTCTCACCCCCTATAATTTCGCAGATATCCTTGCTTGCATGCTCATAAAACTCCTTATCAGCTGTCGAAAGACTTTTCTCAACTCCCCCAAAGATAACGATAGATAGCCACATCATAGGCCAAGCAAGAAGCATGCTGCATGCAAAAGCACTTTACGTAACATTCCGCCCAAGCCAAGCCCATTCTTCAGTATCAATAGGAGACTGATACAAAGTTTGTACAAACCTCGTATTGATTATTCCTTCCATGAACCTCAGTATCACTACGAGGTTCGTTGAACGAAAATGGGTGTGTTAAGGCGTGTATGTGTATAACGCTATCTGAAATTTTCGTTCCTAAGCCATCGAGGGCCTGCCAAGAATTAAAAGACAAATTATTGAAACCAAGGCTCATAAATGACATAAAAAAGTTATCACCTTTGAAGCAAACAAGTGCCTTGGAATCATACCACAATATTGTCATTTAATTCGCTCCCAAACATACACATTTCTTTTACTTGCCAATGAAGGCCAGGTAGGCAAAAATAACTCTGCTGCTGCATATGCAATGCATATTATCCATTGCCCATTTTTAATCAACCACAACCATGTCTTTAGATTGTTATTGGCATCTATGCACTTCAATGAAAACACTGGACGAAAGCAGGCAAAAACTAAAGAAGGAAAGGAAAAATGGACAGTAAATTACAGGAGATATGAAACAGAGGCTTTGCACAAGCAGTGAAGAGAAAGACAACATATGGTGGGTAGTGACAAGAAATGATTAAAAATTGCTTTTCCTCCCTAGTAATGAATTACATAACATCAAACAACGAATACTTGCCATAAATATATATTTGTAAGTTACGTATCCAAATTAATGGAGAAAGCAATGAAACAAGAATGGAACAGTGCACTCACATTCATGCAAGAGCCAATGCACAAGCTTTAAAAAGCGCAGCACCAAATTTCTTGCCAGCCACAAGGGAAAAATTAGACACAAATGTAGTGATTGAGAAACACAACAGCAGATTTTCAGAAACAGTCACACATGTAGAGATTGAACCAGGAAAAAAGAAAAAGGCTCAGCAAGAATCAATTAGGGGCAAAGAAAGAAAAATCCAACTAAGTACCTCTTTGTTCAGTAAGTGATTTCGGGTTAGCAAAATCCAGTGTACTGTTCAGCAGGAAAGACGGACCTTATTCTTGTTACAACACATGCAGGCAAAACTTGGCACCAATGTCTTCCCAAGTAGTGCCAAATCCATCTGGAAAACTGTCTGTAGCTAATATATCTGTACAGTCTAGAGAGACAAAATGCATAAACTGTGCTTAATTTAAAAAATAGCTCAATTCTTGGAATAATAATTACAAACTATGTTGATTTCACAGTGATTTATAACTGTGCATACTCGTGAGGAAGATGGTCATCAACATACTGCTCATCCTCGATATACTGGTAAATGGCACAGAGAATGACATCAGTATTTAGACAAACTTGTTGAAAGCCATCAACAGGCATTATACAGCTGCATCCTGCTTGCCCGGTTTTAGCTGCAACAAAATCCACCTCCAAACAGCAAATGCTTTCCCTCCCGGACGGCATGACTTGGCAATGGTTGCATTTGCACTTGGAAGACAAAAGGCCTTGTTTTTATTGCTTACCAAATTATCTTTAATTTGTGTATAATCTACGGAGAAATAATAAATATGACCTTACCGTCAGTATTTCCCATTTTGTTTTGGTTTATGTCTTCATCACCACTTACAACCCGTGCAGAACCTTCAGAATCTGAACTTGGTGATAACGGTGATGATGGCAGTGATGATGGCCTAGACACCCGTTGGCTTGGCTAAATCAAACTGAAATGGCTCCACTACACCTTCCTCAGTATCAGCAAAAGCATAATCAAAATTAATATGATCCATAATTTCAAAATATTCAAAAATTTATTTATACAGTAATTGCCGTACAATTTTGGCTAATGCAAACTCAACACACTCTCCACTCAGTAAAATGGTTGTACACCAGTTACGTCATAATCCTCCCACGAGCAAGCATGCCTTTGCCCGTCCTTTAAACATACAACAGGTATTTCATATACAGGAAAACAATGTTCCACAGCTGTGGAAAAGATGATGAGTCACCAATAATGTTTGTCCTTTTTATCCCTGTGTTTAGCTTGCTGTGAAATTTGTCTGTTGCAGATAGCAACCTTTCTTGTTTTGGGAGAACATTGTGTGTGATATTGCATGAAAATTTAAAAAGATGGACAAGGATAATTCTTCTTTGAGTGATGAAAGAGAGCCCAACAAGTCTGTGGAATATTCGGATACTTCAGATAATGATGCAGTGAAAGAAAGTGCACCAAGGAAACAACAGGCACAAAGACGAGTGCCTAGACCAAAGCTCGTTGCAACAAAGAGGTCTAAGTTGCAAACCTATAATTGCAAAATTAAACGTTTAGAGAACCATGTAAGTAGCTCCGTTCTTTGAGCCTGTATATGTGCTGCTATTGGGTTACGATCATTTAGCAAATTATTGGTTGGGTAGGGCTGGGGGCAAGTCCCTCACCACACGGCATCTTCCCTGTCCTGTAAATTAGAGTATATGTACACTAAGGGTCACCACTCGTTTTACTCGCTTCGCTCATTCGCCCCAGCCCATCAAGTAAAAAAAGCTTAATGTGTATGGTACACTTTGCACGCTGCATTCACTCCCGCTCATTCCCATAGATATATACATACATACATAGTTACATACATGCATTGCTACATACATACATACATACATCTGTACAGAATCTGTACAGACTTGCGTCACAAGAGCGCAAACCACTGTGTCATTTCAAAGTAGTGACAATGTCAAAACAGACCAATGGTGCTGGAACGCTACTGTTTACTGCTCCAGAACTGTTTACATGCAGGACAAGACCAACAAAACAGAGTGATATATACAGGTATTTATGCTTTGTTCGTGTATTATGCATTGGAAATACAAAATTTTATCTAGAGTTGCAGTTTCGCGTGGGTGACACTTTGGTTTACAGTATTGTTGTAGCTACAGTACAATATATTAGGATCATTTTGTCTGAAACATGATTTTTCTTGTGTGTAGCTTCGCCATGTATCTCTTGGAGATACTCATACCAACACGGAGAGATCTTTGGGCAGACGATTGCCGCTATGCTGATATGATACCAACAATATTGGAGAAGAAGCTACAGCCTTCTGTGCCAGACGCAATAGATTCACCTTTTCGGGAGAACGTGCAATTGCTAGAAAAGCTAATTCAAATAAGTTGGCATGGCAAAACCCTCCAATCGCCCATCAGCAGAAGAACTGTTGCGGATAATCAACGACCAGGCTTCCGCCAACCAGGAAGTACAAAGCTGGCTTCATAAATGGCAGAATGCATAAGGTGTCACTATCGAGATAACGTCTCTGCAGAAGCACCAAGGAAAGGTTGCAGAAATTGCAGGTGAACTCAGCACGCATCTTTGGCTGCAAAACTGACATCAAATTCCAGAAAATCTTAGAGCAGACATTGAAAAATCTAGAAGAACATATGATGGTACGAATGCTTGCCAGTCGTGCTGTTGCTGATTATTGTCTTGACTGGGAACCAAGCATACATAGTGGGGAGGTGCTGAAAGCTGACATTGAACATCTATTTCCAAGTGTTCCTCAGAAAGTGAATTCTTTGCCAGATATTAGCAATTTCGCCGATGCAGACGAAGCATTATACATCCTAAGAGCTTCTGGTGTCATAAAGCAGCACTACTACCTTGACGAGGAGTTGCAAGAAGCACAACTGTTTGCAAGTATAGACGATTTGAAAAGCCATCTACACGCAGGAATTTCCAGGATGGCGAAGAAAAAGGCTTCTGTGGTGATCTACACAAGCCAGAGCATATCATTTGTCATTCATACCGGTCGTGAAGAGAATGACATGTACCTTGCATTGCTTGACAGTCACTATATTCCGGATACCCTCAGAGGCTGCAATGCCTGCAGCATTGTACTGCTACGTTACTTAGAGATGCAAGAAAAGACTGTGATCATGAAGTTAGTGGACTGGATGGTAAAACGTGTTAATAACGGTGCTGGTTTCCATAGTCTCTTTGAATTGGTTTCCAAAGATGAAGATGTTCAACAGAGCATCATAAACGACAGTGAGACCAAGCATGCAGAATGGGATGAAGACATCTCCTACATGACGGAAGGTTTAGAAATCCCAGAAGAGGGATGGGCAGAAGACCTCTCGTACATGGCCCATGAACTAGCTGAAGCTGTTCCATCCGCACATGACAACAGAGTGATGCTGCTCCATTCACTGGAAGACAACAATTGTACTCCAACCTGTACAAACGGGCTTGTATGGCATGGAATATTAACAAAATTTGGTCTAACAACATTTAAGCCATTTCAAATACAAGCATTATGGGCCATAGATCATGGACGAGATGCGATTGTGGTTCAACCAACAGGTTCAGGAAAAAGCCTTTGCTTTCAAGTAGCTGCTCTAGCATATGACAAAAATTGCCATTGTAATTTGTCCACCAATCGCACTGATAGAAAATCAGGTAAGATCTGTTTCCATTTAAAATTTGTTACATATCTAAAACACTTGACTTCTTTCAAGTTGCATTGACTCTCTGCAACATGGCTACTAATTTACAAAAGTATATATTGTGTATTATATCATTGAAGGTCGTAGCTCTGAAAAGGAACCACATTGATGCAATAGCGTTCAGGACTTTTGCAGGAGATGAAGAGCCGCAGAACAACACAAGGGTGCTGGGAGATAGACACGACAACAGACCTTTGCTTGCTTATATGACACAAGAGCACTTTAACAAGGTCTGCCAAGACTTGCACCGGGATGCTGCATTACATCAAAATGTTGGTGTTCGACGAAGCACACAAGATCTTTGATCGGCATGATGATTTTCGAAGGGCATACAGTACATTAGCCAACATTCATGATGTTTTCCCTGGCATACCTGTCGTAACTCTCACAGCTACATTGACTCAGAGAGACCTGGAAACCCTGGCAACAGAATACCTCCACAATCCAATCTAGATACAAGGAACCGTTGACTGACCGAATATCCGATTAGCAGCTAAAGAAATGAATGCGAACAGTGAATGCTGGAAATCTGCAGCCAAAGAGCTAGCCAGGTGGATACAAGTCTGTTTCGCCATAGTTTACATGGACTTTACAAACAAAGTGAAGGAATTGTCAGAAACACTGTCCATGGAGCATGCACTCGACTGCAGAAGCTTCTACGGTAAAAACATGACACTCGACCAACGGATGGACACCATGAAAGCATTCTGCAACCAGGAATTCCAGGTTTTATGTGCCACCGAGTCATATGAAGTTGGGATCCATAATCCTCAGGTCGAATTTGTGGCTAGAGTTGGCTGTATGCAAAGCATCAGTGTCTTCATGCAAGAGCTTGGCAGGGCAGGGCGTACCGATGACCATTCGTCAGACGGATTACTATTGTTCAATGAAAGTAAAGACGATCAGCGATTAGGTTACTGTGTCAAAGGTTGTGGAGAAGCAGACACAGAGCGAATAAAGAGTGACTATGCAGATTGCCGGCAATGGATCTATTGCATTTACACTGGTGATTGTCTCAGTGAAGCCTTGTTGCAATATTATTCTGAAGGTAATTATACGGCTGACCGACTTTTCTTATTCACTAAAGCATTATTACTTTAAATCGAAGCAGGTGTTTACACAAGTTCACCGTTTATTTCAGAGATGTTGACAAAACCAGACCAGTGCTGTGTGTGTTGTGAAAGCAAAGCAAGCAAGACCTTCAACATCAAGTAACCTCTTATGGTGTTGCTAGCTGCAGTGCAGGAGCTGCAAAATGCGCTGCAGCAGAAGAGAAAAAATGACAAGGGGCAAGATGGCGTATCAGAAACGAAATTGGTCACCTGGGTTCGAGGAGCAAAGCAGGATTGGTTGGCGACCAATCCTGCTACCTTCATTGTCAACTATATCCTTGGGAATATAAACCTTTCCGGAAGTAGAATCCTTTCGTAGCCAGTTATGAAGCGTGATAGCAGCAATTGTGAGTGTTTTAGCGTGAGAATAGGTGCCTAAACACTCTTCAACGATTGGCTAAAATACCAAATCCATTTTCAGAAACACGCCGCATCCTGGAAAATCTGTAATTGAACACACGTTTTTCAAAAGTCAAACCTTTCTGAGGGTATGGTTTCATCATAAAGACAGAAAGATGGAAAGCATCGTCACCTGTACATACATATGGGACTCTTTTAAGGCGACCAGAAAGTAGTGTAGCATCTGGTAAATTAAGTGTGACAGACTTTAAGGCAAATTTCAGTGGACCTTGGGACCAATTCCGTCCATCTGAATTTCTACCATTCGTTCCTACATCAGTGAAAAGAAACTCATACTCTGGTCCAATCATTCCCATTAAAATGATACTATCACTTCCTTTGTAGTTTCTATAATGCGAGCCAGAGTTCTTGGGTTGCTGCAAACAATGTGCTTTCCGTCAACACCGCCTAATCGATTTGGAAAATTCCATCGGCGATAAAACTTTTCTGCAATTTCCACCCATTCCTCTGTTGTTTTTGGTGTTTTGAAATGCTTTTTTCCCAAAGCTACAACGATAGCACTACACACCTCCTAAACTATGTAAGATATTGCTTTCTTACTGATCCGGAATTGATACTCTAAAGATCTGAATGATTCGCCACTTCCAAGATACCTTAAAGGCCTACTGCAATCAAAAAAAGTGATATGATTTTTTTACATTTCATGGTAAACCTATTCGAACTGATCATAAAACCGTTTCCAGAATGAAAATTGATCCAGTAGAATTGTTTTTACAAGCCCGCAAAGTCGTCGATTTTGCCATTTCAACTGCGACAAACGTGACGTAATAACCAGGACCCATTTCAAGTTTTTGTATTGAAGTGTATTGTAGCTTTTTGCTTCACTCCGTCTAACTCAATAAATAACTAATTAATTAAAAATCGCATCCCAAGGCATAAATATTAAAGTGTTTTCACAAATTTTAAAATTTTTTTCATAATTTTAGAAAGCGATTTGGGGGGGAGTAATTGGGGTCTGAATTGGGGCAGTTTTGGTCGTGACGTCAAACTGCGGGAGGGCGATCAGCCGCGGCGGAGAGCGGAAGCAAACAACGGGGATTATCAGTGTCGAGATGAAATATACTTTTGCATTTGACTTGACTGAGTCGCATATGATGTATGTGTGAGAGAATGCAGAGATGTTTTCAGAATCTACATGGACTATTTACGTTCAGAGTTGGCTTTTTAAGATATATCTGATGCTGCTAAGTTGTTGTCAGTCCAGTCTTATCAAAACGAATTACTTTTACATCACGTCTGGCTGGAACGCCAAGTTGCTTCAATGTTTTCATCGGGGTAGAAATTGGAGAAATAAAATAGAACTAATCGCAATATTCTGCATAGCAATTTATTATCATAGTCAGATGTGTTACAAGTTTTCTGTTGAAACACGATGGTTCCAAAATTCCAAATGGACAACAAATGAAACTGGTGGTTCCGTAGCTTTATGTTTTTAATTTCTGTTGGCTATGTGTATTGTGAGCAAAACGCACGCCTTCAGCTCTCCTTATCTGTTTCATTTCAAATTTGTTTTTAAAACGGCTGCTTGAAAATACCATTTATTAATTAACTTAACTGCTGTAACAGCTTACTTTGCCTGGTCCTCTAACAACAACCCGGCATCGTGTTTGTTACTAGTTTTACTCACACAGCTCCGCATCCCTGACTTCTGACAAACTTCCTTTGTGAATGCTTCCAGCTGCTTGGAAATCAGACCGCGCGGAATAAAATGTCTTTTGACTAACGCGCGGTTTGTAGTACCCTTTTTCAAAGCGCCGCTAAAGCGTTACCGTAAGTTCAATTTTTTTGGTTAATAGCTGAAACGACGCGCGGAAAGTTATAGTTTTGATTCCTGGTGACAGGTGACGATGCTTTCCAATGGGGCTAGCAGATTGACCAGCTCATCAAAATGATTAATGTCCATCCTTACATAACCTTTAAATCCTTCTGGATCACCTTCTTTCAATTCTACAAATAAGGTGTGAAAGGACCCATAGATCTTCCTGCGTATTAACCATGGCCTTGTCCACATAGATCGTATAGATCGTGTTTTCATTCGTTCTTGTTTTCTTCCTGGAGAAGAAGTGCTACAGATGCTATTATCACATTTTTACTGATAGCGACCGCCATCTTAAAACACTGTCTCATACGCATATTCAGATTCACATGTTTTGGTTTCATAAATTTTGTTTCATGAGCTGCAATTTTGTTTCCGTGTCCCCGTAGCTCAAACAGTTTTGCCATTGAATAACATTTGAAATGAAGATATACATGGATTTCTTTTTAGAATTATCACCTGGTCAAGGTACTGAAAGGTGAGGGCTCTTGTGTTTACAGGAAGCCATTTTGTTGGTGGTCTTTCTCTGTTTGAAGGATTCATTTGGCCTTTTTGTGCTGCGTTTTGCCAGTTATTGTTTCTTTAATGTTAAGTCAGATTTACACATAATATGAGCATTACTGCAAATTTTGATCTTCTGAAGCAAAGGTTGGATGTCCTTGGTTTGGCTCCTTTTGATGTGCTGGGTCTGGCGACTGTTTTTCAGAGCATTTTTGCATCAGCTTTACAGTACACAATATCTGCACGGAAGGGTGCGCCCATGCGAATTTTGCATTTGTGTGAAAGTCCTAATTTGTATTTTCAAACTGTTACAACAGTTTATAGTTTCGGATGGAAAACGTTGCTTGAATGTGTGCCCCTAGTACTTGATGTCATGAAATCATCATAAGGGCCACAGCCAAGTATTCATTCTGTGTAATTTACATCAGGCATTGATTTGGCTCATCAGGTGAACCAGTTATAGTATCACCAATAAAACTCAGGAATCAGAAATAAAACTTGTGTTTTGACAGGTTATTGTAATATAATAAATTATTTGCAAGATGAAAAGAAATAAACTAGATAGTCATTTGGTTCTTCAGGTGAACCAATTATAGTATTACCACTGGATCAGAATCATGATATTGTTACATTTTTAGGCTTTATCCCAGAACTGCATTATTTCTCAACAGTTCAAATAACTCCACTGGAGGGGTGGTGTGGTGTACAAAATTTCCAAACTTAAAGTGTGAAGAAAAAGTTAATCACTCATCAAGCGCAGAAAATGGCAAATAAAACATCTTATACCAAAAATATAATTGACTTAAAAGTAAGAGTAGTGGAGAATCACTGGCCAAATTTTGAAAAAGCAAAAGATCTTATGAGGATAGGAGTGTATATCTATATCAACAAAGTCATTTAGATTTTAAAGATTGTAATAATTAATTATATAGTACATCTAAGAGATATTGATAGTAATATTATATTTCAACCAAGACTCTTTGCGATGGATTTGCAATGATTGACAGTTGTTTGATTTTAACCATGTTAAGATAATCGCAATGCATCGCTAAGAATATTAAAATACTCATGATAGTTAGTTCTGCCCTTGCTTATGGTCGATACACAGAATTCAGACTGATCATACTTGTTGTCTTTTGCAAGTCTCTCTCTCTTGAACGCTAGGCTTTACATTGTTGACAGAGGTGAAGAGTTGAGCATTGGATACACATGGCAACATCTATTCAGCCTGAAAAATTTGAGTCTGGGGATATAGTGAGCTGGCTGAAGCAGTTTGAGGTTTGGGCCACTCCCAACTCGTGGGATGCTGCCAAAAACTAAAAGTTTTACCAGCTTTCCTTTGTGGGCCAGCTGCTGCCCATTTTCATGCATTTGAAGATGCCCAGAAAGATTCTTATGACCATCTAGCCAAGAGTCTCAGAGAAGTTTTATGCACTGCCATTGATCGAGAGAAGTTCTTCGCTGCTTTTCAGCAGAGGATCATGCGGCCTAACGAGGATCCTTCTTTGTTTTTATATGATCTGAAGGATGCCCTATCGAAAGGAGACCCCACCCTGCCTTGTTGTCTCACCAGGTTTTGAAAAGGTTATCAGCACATTTATTCCTTAAGCTGCTGGAACATAATCCAACGCCGAGCTTGAAAGAAATGACAGAGTTTGCTCAAGGATTTCAAGCATTTCATCGCCCTTCAGAAGACCCATGTTTTGCTGTTCAAGGCTCGCCATCCCACCAGGATCATGCTACATTGCAAGCATCTCTGGCCGGCTTGACAGCTGCTGTCAGCGCCCTTGCCCCTGACAGAAAGGAATTACGGAGTCACTTGCTATGCCCCCGCCTCCTCTGCAGCAGTTTAATGGTGGTCAAGCTACCATTTCGTAATGCAACTCAAAAAGACTCGTGCGAATAAGTGATAATCGATTATGAATATATGTAACTGATAATCGGAGAATAAGAATAAGAATGAGCAAGAATGAATTAAATACAATTGACAAAGCTATTTATATTATACATGATTGACATTGATTGACATGAACACGTGATCACAATAATTACATGAATACGAGGCTACACTATAGCGACAATGTAATCCTGTTACAGCCTACCCTTTCTACCGAAAAAAAATGACCAAGTTATTTTTTCTGCTAAAGACACGATATACGATAATAAATTGTTAAAATACGAGATAAAGATGATAAATTGGCTATTGGGTACGATATATATATATAAAAATATATATATTATAATATATTTTTTTTGTTAGTAATTTTTTTGTTAAGTTAGCAAAGGAAAGCAAGGTAGATTAGGGCTTAGAGAATAAAACAGAGTTTAATGACATGACATAAGTTGGGGCTCTGCGGGGCTCTAACGATAAGGAGGTCGATAAACTGGGGGAGCGTCACCCGTATCAATATGGTGATGAAAGCCATGATCGGTAGATAAAGGAGAGTTAGGCAAATGAAAGGCTTGCGAGTAGCGTTTGATTAATTGTTTGAATGCAGCAAGAACGTGTGGCGGAACATGTGCGTAAGTCGGTGTGTCAAGTTCTACGGCCTGAAAGAGAAGTTGTAAATATGCTGGGGAGGTACAAGGAAGAAGTTTATCCGGTGTTGCAGGAAAGAATTGGTCATGTTTGTCTAGGCCAGAGTTATTTTGGTCTAAGAATGGAGACAAAATATCAGAGGATTGGGTGGCAGTGACGTCTCTTGGCAATGAAACAAGGGAATTAAAAGATATTGAATCGGTTGGAGCAGAAGGGGAGGGAAGGTGACGATGCCATGACTCAGAGAGATGATGTGCTGTATGCGTGGCGGCCTCTTCGAAATGGCATGCAGGGATTACGTTAAACCCTCGAGATAGATAAATGCTGTTTTGATCAAAAATCGTGAAAATTGCGAAGGCAAAGAGGTCAATAAACAGGTGACATTGGCCACGAAACCTTGGGGAGGACAAATGGTCGACGGGTCGTGGGTGGAAAAGGCGGCTAGAGGATTAGAATCGTGACATGTGATTGAAAAGTTCATATTGGGTGGGGCGAAAAATACTTTCAAGGCTTTGGACTGAATGTGTGCGTCCGTCATACGCAAATGATTTTGACCAAATAAAATAGGCCACGATAACTGAGGCACAACAAGCATGGTAAACGTGGTCAGACGGCCATTTTCCCAAAGATAGGGACTTGCATAGTGCCAACTGCCCGTAGGTTGGACGATGGGCCTGCGACCGAAACAGGGACATGTTGAGCGAGTTTTACAAAGTGTAGGTCAGGTCTATATTTCGCAACAATTTTGGCATGATTTTGACTGACCAGGGAAACAGAGCAACAGCTGTCTAGGGGAAGTGGTAGGGAAACACCCGCAGAAACGATTTTAGTCCACAAAATATTGCGATTACGAAGATCAAGTGCTGAAACTGACGAAACAGGGTGATAAGGCGTGACTGCTGGCATACCGTAAATGTGATCGGGCGAAGAACTGGCCTAGCGGGGGCAGATGGGGTTGGTTGAGGAGATGTTGGAAGAGATTTTTCTACTTCAGCAAGAATAGTAGTGGTTAGATCGTGTTTTAAACTACTCATGCAGTCCGAGACGATAGCTTTAACCGAATCTAAGGTGACACAATCAGTGGAATCTGCCACGTGCGCAGAAACAGCAGATGAAATAAGATCACGTGAAAAACAATTATTAGATGAGCGCTAAGGACGAGGAGCATTATTTGAAGTAGAATTGTTAGACGAATAGTGTGAACCAGAAAATGTACGACGAGTTTGATTACCAGGGTGGGGATTAGTAGTGTTACGATCATTAAAAGCACGAACCTCATGATTAAGGGCTTTACAATTAAATTTGAAACAAACAGATCATTTATGGATATAACCATTTTTACAGGATTTAGAGTCAAGCTCGCATCGACTGGGCGAAAAACGATTAAAGTTTTTACAAATTTCAGTTTTTAAATTCGTACCTTGTTGAGTGTTGGCATCAGGCTTCGGTGTACGTCTTGGAGGAGCAGTGGGTGGAGCGGTGTAAAGGACGTCAGTGTGGGGAAGCTTTCCACATTCGACTGTGGCCAGAAGATCGGTAAATGGCTGTTCTCGAGTGATGAGATATTTCCCAATATCGGGAAGCAGCTTTATGGAGAAGGCGTGGATCAGCTCAACTTGTGAACCAACTGGAGAACAGTGAATTCCTGGCACGAGTTTTTGTAACGAATGCTGCGTCTCCATGAATCAATGAGGCGAAGTTGGAGACTGATTCGTCGGAATTTTGGTGCAGAGAATAATACGTTGCCAAAAGGTTGCGAATCTGTTGTTCTTTCGGAATACCACGTTGTAAGCATAATAACTGAAGACATTCATCGTAGAGGGACAACAATTCATCGCTCGATGTTTTGTGAGAGATGCGCGAAGCATTTGAAAGCTCAAAAAAGCAAATAATGTCAAAGGCACGCGAGTCTTTCTGACATTGTTGCTTCAAATACGGCAACCAAAATTTAGCATGGATATTAGAAGAGGATAATACCTGTGATAGCTGTTCACAAAAACGGTCGATTTGAAGGTCACTACCGGTAAATTCTGGGAGTGTGAGCAGAGGAAGACGTAAGGCAGCTTGCGATTGCTGATCACCACGAGACCGAACTGAAGCGGAGAGTTGGCTATTCAATGAATCAATTAGAAATTTAGATCCGAAATGATGATGCATTTGTACTCCAATTCCTATCTGCAGGGGAGCAATTAAAACCCGTGGTCTTGTAGCTTGAATGATTGCTTGCCCGATTGACGCAATTTTTTTCTCCGGATTTTTCTCCACAAATATCTCCTTTGGAAAGAGCTTGCAATCCTGAAGGAACATAACTCAAATTTTGATCTACGGATTGAATTTCTTCAGATGTTGGGTATGTTGTTTTAGTTGCACTCATGCTCTTGATTTCATTCTGTATCAATGTTGCTGCTGTTTCAATGATGCGCAATTGCTCTTTTTCACTATCGTGATGCTTTGGCTGTTCATAGAACTTGTGCAAAACCGACGCGGCAGTACTCCTGAAAGTGACCACATTTGCTTTACTATTTATTTCTGTGATAAGAACTTCTTTGCCAAAGTATTCCAAGATTTTTTGCTTTAAATGAACGGGGGTGTGGCATTCATCGCCACAGTATTCCCTCATCTTTGCTACCAAGTCGTTTATCGTTATCTGCTCATCGTCATTTTCCTCTAGGTACGCGCTACCATTAAAAAGGCGTCATTCCTGGTAGAATCTATTGGTCTTCCACGTAACTTTTTTGAAATCGATCCTTCCGAAGTCTGGAAAACCTTTGGGATATCTTTTCCAGTTCTGAAATTGACATTACACTGTTGGTGGTATAATGCATCAGAGGCATGAAGGTCTTGAGAAAACTCCAACCTTCCTTTTACTTTTGCAGCCCAAGCATCATTCCGGTTCATACATATTTCTGCAATCTTTGATTGAAAGTCCTTTGTCCTAACAGGATAATACTCGTATTCAAACCCCTTTCTTTTACCATAAATGGCAGGCTGTTCACAAAAAAAGCAGTCACATGCAAAGGAGATTGGAGACTCTTTAGAACGCAGGGAACGGGGACATTCTGGGCTTGCATCTCTAAGTGCTTTGTTGTTGTCACGTTAAATCAAGCGTTTGTTAGAGTATTGCTGTCGACATTCTTTGTGCACTCTATCACCAATATTGGCATCAATGGTGCCCCCCCCCTTTCTTTACTGGCTTGCAACAAGCCTTGGCAGCCTTTAGCACCCAATACAGATGCTGTTTTCGTATCTTCAATGTAAGTTTTGCAGATGATACAAAGGTCCATGTCTGCAATGTGAAAAATTTGCGACAATTGGGTCACTCGCTGAAAATTGATAAAGGCAACACAGTTTCGGAAAAATTCAATGATTTTCCTTTGACATGAGGCAAAAAAAGTATAGAAAAAAAGTCGAACGTAGCTGAAGTACATGAACGGTCTTGTGTCAAGCAGTGGCAGCTCTTCAATTTTCCATCATTCCGAGAAAAAATACACTTCTAACGCTGTAGTTGAGTTTAACCGGCCGTCTAGTTTCGAGCTTCTGAACTGACTTTCAAACAATTCTCTTACTTGAAAAGCCACATAATTACAATTTCTTTTGTTAGAAATGTACCTTTTAACATTTTTAGCATTTTTATAAGAAATTTGAGCTTCTTCAATGAAGCCAACATGTGTCAAAGGCGAGTTGAGATTGAGGAAATATGGCAAAGGGATGTCCCCTTTTGGTGTGAGGGGAATCCCATATTAAGCAGAGTTTGGGAGGGGGAAAGCGGGGGTTCCTCGTAGTTTGTCGACGTCGATTTTTTTATTTTACTTCCATAGTTATCTTCTATCAAATTATCAAAAAAAAATTCTTTTGCAATTACTTTGAGGTTGAGCAATGAAATAAGGTATATTGACTGGACTAATAGCCGGTCACATACGCCATTGCATTTTCTTTGAAAATCCTCTTTTCGATGTGCTCACTACAGTATTTAAATGTCACTGTTTTAAGCGGACCAATATCAACAGAAGGGAAATCAGGGATGCTTTCAATCTTTTAATTCTCTGAGTGGAATATCTGAACCATCTTCACAGTTGGATGTGGAAGCGTTTGATAAATTTGTAGGGAATAGTTTTCTATATGCTCTTTTGAATTGAATACCTGTAGGATTGTAAAAATTTCCACCTTGCTGCCTAATGGATCCAAAGAAATTTTCTAATGGGCCTTGGTTTAATTGACTGATGTTTAACATTGTACAACATTGAAGTTGTTTTTCAGTTTCCACCAAAGCCCAAAAATTTCTTTCAAAGTGACACACCAACCCTTCAAGCATTTAAGGTAATTTGTTCCGTCTTCACCTGTAATGGTATTATTTTACCCTGGATCAGAGTATCTTTTAGAATTTTGAAAAAAATGTTGAATTAAATTTTGAATTGAAAAAAAAGGAAAAATGAGGAAGGAAAAATACTCTGGAGACATGCGACCTCCTTTGTGTCTATTTGGTCAATCAGAGCCAACAGCCATCAGGATGGCCGTGAACTTGTGAACAAGGTAAGCAAATCTTCAGTTGGTTTCTTCAAAATGGCGACTGCCGTCGGAGGACAAAACCGGTTTAAGGATGATCTAGAAAACTGTGTCAATGTTTCCTTGGCGAAATTTTTTCTGGAAATTAAAACGACAACAAAACAGCAAATGGAGGCTCGGAGAGGTTTGTTCAGAGGAAATGATGTGTTCGCGATACTTCCAACTGGACTGGGTAAATCGCTGATATATCAGCTCATTCCCTCAATCAGGCAAGAACTTGGAAAGATGGGACACAGCAAATGGAAGGGG
>RQOL01000103.1:0-24647 GCA_013076295.1 Sanderia malayensis
ACGGAAGAAAAGGAAAAAGGGTGTATTTCGACCAGTCAATTTTTGCTGTATTAACGTGGATTTAAGTCTAAATTGTGGGAATGAACGTCAATATCACGGAAAGAAGTAAAAAGGTGTATTTCAATTAGTCAGTTTTACATGTATATAAAATCAATTCATGTGTAAATTGTGGGATTGTATGTTAACATCACGGAAGAAAAGGAAAAAGGGTGTATTTCAATCAGTCACTTTTTGCTGTATTAACGTGGATTTAAGTCTAAATTGTGGGAATGAACCTCAATATCACGGAAACAAGTAAAAAAGGTGTATTTCAATCAGTCAGTTTTTCCTGTATATAAAGTAAAATTTATGCGTAAATTGTCGGAATTAATGTTAATATCACGGAAAACAAGTAAAACAAGGGTACCTGAATCAGTCAGGACTAGCTGTGTTAAGGTGGTTTCATGTGTAAATTGTGGGAATGAATGTTAATATCACGGAAAAAAGTAAACAGGGTGTATTTCAATCAGTCAGTTTTACATGTAAAAAAATCAATTCATGTGTAAATTGTGGGAATGAATGTTAATATCACGAAACAAAAGTAAACAAGGTGTAATTCAATCAGTCAGGACTAGATGTATTAACGTGGAATCATGTGTAATTTTTGGGAATGAATGTTATTATATGTTCAATGTTCAAACAATTCCTTCAAAGACAAAAAAGGCAACTTCGTAGTTGCTTGTTCGTCTGAAGTGGAACGAGATAAATTACAAGAAAAAGCTAAAGCAAGTAACTTATCAATTAAATGTCTGAAGGCAAGAAGTACGGTGATATCAATAGTTGGATTCCGGAAAGAGTTGTCCTGTGAGGAAGTAACAAAGACGCTATTACTGCAAAATAGTTTTCTTTCGACAGAATCTTTGGAAAGTGGAGAAAAACCTGGACTTGATATCAAAATATTTTCAGTAAAATCTACAAAATCAAATAAAGATGTCTTCCAAGCTTTTGCAAGAATATCTATAGAGTTGCGAAGGTTGATAAAGTCTAATGGTGATAAATTATTCCTCGGATTGAGAGCTTGCAAGGTATATGATCAGTTCCATGTTATGCGTTGTAATAATTGTCAGGGATTTGGTCACTACTTCTCTAAATGTAATTCCTCATTTCCAGTATGTGCGAAATGCTCGGGTCATCATGACACACGTACTTGTGAAAACTCAGTAGAAAGGTGTGTAAACTGTCAAGCAGCAAAACGTTCTGTTGCTCAATGTGCACATGCAGCAGATTCACTTGAATGCCCCTCAATGATGGAAGCAAAATCAAAAGCTCAGACAAATTTAAACATGTTAATGAACTAATAGAGAACACACTGACATGTATTTTATTCAACTCCCAATCCATAAATAACAAACTTACTCTCTTCATGGAAGATGTTGTAGACAAAAATGCAGACATTGTTTTCCTTACAGAAACCTGGATTCCTTCATATAATACAACAACAACAGGAACTTTCTTGGATTTCAATTACGATTCTATAACTTTCCTCGGATGAACAGGTTGAAATGTATTGGAGGAGGTGTAGGCATCCTATTCAAGAAATCGTTTTCTCATAAACCAATAGACATAGACCCTTTTGAATCATTTGAGTGTGAATTGCCAAAACTAATCAGCACAAGGGAATGCAGTGTGGTTTGTGTTGCTATCTACAGACTAGAATATGTAGCTTCTGAAATCTTTCTGAGAGAATTCCAAGAACTACTGGAAATTGTTTCAATGAATGAGTCAAAGTTTTTAATTGCAGGTGATTTTAATATTCATTTTGATAACAAACAAGATACCTTAACGACACAAGTTTAACAACATTTTATTAGATTTTAACTTAAAGCAATATGTCACTTTGTCAACACATAAGCACGGGCACACTATTGACTTTGTCATTGCACCTGTCGGAGAAATGATATTCCAATATGGAATGCAAAGATGTTTTTATAAGTGATCATAAACTAATTCTTTTTAATATAAGAATGGCAACTGAGATTAAAACTAACAAAAACATACGTTTCGAGATTTTAAAGCAATAAATGAAACGAATTTAATGAGGAATTAAAGGAAATTATTCGTGGAATACACATTGGTACAAGTCTCAAAAGTTGTAGATACTTACAATTATGGGTTAAAACTCTTTGGTTGAGAAGCATGCTCCCGTGAAAGAAAAGTCATGAAAATTAATAAAAATGCACCTTGGTTTGATGCAGAATACAAACAATTGAGAGCTAAGAAGAGAAAAGCGGAAAAAACAGTTTAGGAAAAGCAAGGCAAATGAGGATAAGGAAAAGTACAAACAACTTCGGTAGAATGCAGTAAAATAGCAAAAATGAAAAAGAAGGAATTTTATGTGAATAAAATCAATTTATCAACAAACAAGTTAAAACGTTGTTTGAATTAACAAAACCAACTATTGGGTAAAACAGAAAAAGTTATTTTACCTTCGGAGGTACAGACACTGAAATTGCTGAGAGTTTTAGAAAACACTTTGAAGAAAAAATTTACAAAATAAGAAAAACAATAGGGACACACAAAAAGATATGGATTTGGGAGTTCCATCCACAATGGATTTAATCGATTAGAGAAGTTTCCACCAACATCTATTGAAGAACTTTCACAAATTATAAAAGAACATAAAATTTCAACTTCGCCAGATGATCCATTTAATGGCAAATTGTTGTGTAAGAATCTTGATACCTGTTGCCTTTATGGTGGACATCGTAAACTTGTCTCTTGAAACTGGATCCATGGATTGTCTCAAGTCAGCAATAGTTCTGCCAATGCTAAAAGACAAAAATAAGAAAACAGATCCAGAAAACTACAAAAATTACCGTCCGTATCTAACCTTGTTTTTATCAGTAAATTAATTGAGGGATGTGTAGCTAGGAGGCTTACTTGTCACATAAAAACGAATGATTTAGAATCGAAGTACCAATTGGGTATAAGCAAATCATTCTACAGAACTTGTTATTATTAACATGACTGACGACATTTTGAGAGCGTTTGAAAAGAAATCAGCAAATGTTTTGTACTTCTTGATCTTAGCGCAGCATTTGATACTGTTGACCATGCAAAGCTCTTGGATATTCTTCGTAGTAAAATTGGAATAAGAAGGTCAGGCATATTCTTGGTTTAAGATCATTTATAGAGATAGAGAACAAAAAAGTTATGGTTCGTGGTACTACTTCCAGATCTACGTCATTAAAATATGGTGTTCCACAAGGCTCAGTTCTTGGGACCATTATTATTTAACATTTACATACAGTCAATTTATTCAACAGTTCATTGTCACTCCTTTACTGTTTTGGGTTTGCAGATGATCATCAGCTTTATAGACCCTTTCACCCTATCTTTCAAACAAAGTACTCACCTCAGATGTACAGAATGTCTGAATTCAGTAGAGCAGTGGATGACATCTTATTTTTAATGCTCAATAAAACAAAAACAAAGATATTGGTTTTGGCTCCACCTGCTGTAAAGTCGCAAATTAAAATACATGGGGTAAACTTTGATGATAAATGCATACGATTTGTCGAGGAGGCTAAAAATTTGGGAGTCTGGATGGATACGGAACTAAATTTGAAACACATATTAAGAAGATAGTATCAGAATGCCACTTATTTTAAGAAAGGTGCAAAAATTAAATTCTTTTTACCCATGGACTGTATAAATACTTTAATTTCATCTCTTGTTTCCTCGAAATTAGACTACTGCAACTCTCTATTCTTAAACATTACAAATAAGCAGCTTGCCATGATGCAGTCGGTACAAAATGCAGCAGTACGCCTTATTTTAACAAACAAAAATTTGATCGTTCCTCGATCTCACCACTATTCTACCAGCTACATTGGTTAAAGATTAAGGAGAGGATTGTATTTAAGGTTTGTCTCATCATTCATAAATGCATCTGGGATGTAGCTCCTGTAGTCCTAAAGAAAAAATTGTATTATTAACGAAAGGACAATGTCACTCTTTGTACCCAAAGCACAGAACAAATATGGGGATAAAGCATTTTCTAATGCAGCTCCCGTAATTTGGAACAAACTTCCAATACCAATAAAAAAGGAGTCGGACTGCAATCAATTTAAGAGACAATTAAAAACCTTCTTAATGACAACAAATTTAACTGATTTTTATTCAAACTGAATGTTTTAAATAGTCCACTGTTGAGCAAGCAGCCAAATTACTGCAGAAACAGTGAGTAAGCCATTATTATTATTATTATTATTATTATTATTATTATAACGGAAAACAAGTAAAAATCGTATATTTCACTCAGTCAGTTTTACATGTATATAAAATCAATTCATGTGTAAATTGTGGATTGAATGTTAACATCACGGAAGAAAAGGAAAAAGGGTGTATTTCAATCAGTCACTTTTTGCTGTATTAACGTGGATTTAAGTCTAAATTGTGGGAATGAACGTCAATATCACGGAAAAAAGTAAAAAAGCTGTATTTCAATCAGTCAGTTTTACCTGAATATAAAGTGAATTTATGTGTAAATTGTCGGAATTAATGTTAATATCACGGAAAACAAGTAAAAATAGTGTATTTCAATCAGTCACTTTTACATGTTTATAAAGTCAATTCATGGGTAAATTGTGGGAATTAATGTTAATATCAAGGAAAACAAGTACAAATTGTGTATTTCAATCAGTCAGTTTTCCTCGTATTTACGTTATTTCATGTGTAAAATGTGGGAATGAATGTAAATATCCCGGAAAACAGGTAAAAAATGTGTATTTCAATTACTCAGTTTTACCTGTATATATAGTCAATTCATGTGTAAATTGTGGGAAGAAATGTTAAAATCACTGAAAACAAGTAAAAAAGTGTAATTCAATCACTCAGGACTAGCTGTATTTAGGTGGATTCATGTTTAAATTGTGGGAATTAATTTTAATATCACGGAAAACAAGTAAAAATGGTGTTATTCAATCAGTCAGTTTGCCCAGTATTTTTGTCATTTCATGTGTAAAATTGTGGGAATGAATGTTAATATCACGGAAAAAAGTGAAAAGGGTGAATTTCAATCAGTCAATTTTACATGTATTAACGTAGAATCATGTGTAAATTGTGGGAATGAATGTGAATATCACGAAACAAAAGTAAACAAGGTGTAATTCAATCAGTCAGGACTAGCTGTATTAACGTGGATTCATGTGTAATTTGTGGGAATGAACGTCAATATCACGGAAAACAAGTAAAAAGGTGTATTTCAATTAGTCAGTTTTAAATGTTTATAAAGTCAATTTATGTGTAAATTGTGGGAAGTATTGTTAATATAACGGAAAAAAGTAAAAATGGTGTTATTCAATCAGTCAGTTTGCCCAGTATTTTCGTCAATTCATGTGTAAATTGTGGGAATGAATATTAATATCACGGGAAAAAGTAAAAAGGGTGAATTTCAATCAGTCAATTTTAGCTGTATTAACGTGGATTCATGTGTAAAATGTGGGAATGAATGTAAATATCCTGGAAAACAAGTAAAAAAAGTTGTATTTCAATCAGTCAGTTTTACCTGTATATAAAGTCAATTCATGTGTAAATTGTGGGAATTAATGTTAATATCACGGGAAAAAGTGAAAAGGGTGAATTTCAATCATTCAGTTTTACCTGTATTAGCGTGGATTCATTTGTAAATTGTGGGAATGAATGTAAATATCACGGAAAAAAGTAAAAAGGGTGAATTTCAATCAGTTAATTTTAGCTGTATTAACGTGGATTCCTGTCTAAATTATGGGAATGAATGTCAATATCACAGAAAACAAGTAAAAGGAGTGTATTTCAATCAGTCAGTTTTCCCTGTATTTACGTTGATTTATGTGTAAATTGTGGGAATAAATATTCATATCAGGGAAAAAAGTGAAAAGGTTGAATTTCAATCAGGCAACTTTACCTGTCTTAACGTGGATTCACATGTAAATTGTGGGAATGAATGTTAATATCACGGAAAATAAGTAAAAAATGTGTATTTTAATCAGTCAGTTTTACATGTTTATAAAGTCAATTCATGTGTAAATTGTAGGAATTAATGTTAACATCACGGAAAAAAGTGAAAAGAGTGAATTTCAATCAGTCAATTTTACCTGTATTACCGTAGATTAATGTGTAAATTGTGGAAAGAATTTATAATCACGGAAAAGATGTAAAAAGGTGTAACTCAATCAATCAGGATTCGCTCTATTAACGTAGATTCATGTGTAAATTGCGGTAAAAATGTTAATATAACGGAAAACAAGTAAAAAAGGTGTATTTCAATCAGTTCAGTTTCCCCTGTATTTACGTCAATTCATGTGTAAATTGTGGGAATGAATGATAATATCACCGAAAACAAGTAAAAATGGTTTATTTCAATCAGTCGCTTTTCTCTGTATTAACGTGGATTCATGAGTAAATTGTAGGAATGAATGTAATATAACGGAAAACAAGTGAAAAAAGTGTATTTCAATCAGTCAGTTTTCCCTGTATTTACGTTAATTTATGTGTAAATTGTGGGAATAAATATTCATATAAGGGAAAAAGTGAAAAGGGTGAATTTCAATCAGGCAACTTTACCTGTCTTAACGTGGATTCACATGTAAATTGTGGGAATGAATGTTAATATCACGGAAATAAGTAAAAAATGTGTATTTTAATCAGTCAGTACATGTTTATAAAGTCAATTCATGTGTAAATTGTAGGAATTAATGTTAATATCACGGAAAAAGTGAAAAGGGTGAATTTCAATCAGTCAATTTTACCTGTATTACCGTAGATTAATGTGTAATTGTGGGAAAGAATTTTATAATCACAGAAAAGATGTAAAAAAGGTGTAATTCAATCAATCAGGATTCGCTCTATTAACGTAGATCATTTGTAGATTGCGGTAAAAAATGAATATAACGGAAAACAAGTAAAAAAGGTGTATTTCAATCAGTCAGTTTCCCTGTATTTACGTCAATTCATGTGTAAATTGTGGGAATGAATGATAATATCACCGAAAACAAGTAAAAATGGTTTATTTCAATCAGTCGCTTTTCTTCTAGTTCTTTTTCTGTAATATACGCGTATGTTGATTCTGAGGTATTAACGTGGTCATGAGTAAATTGTAGGAATGAATGTTAATATAACGGAAAACAAGTGAAAAAAGTGTATTTTCAATCAGTCAGTTTTACATGTATCTTAGTCAGTTAATGTGTAAATTTTGGGCATGAATGTTAATATCGCGGAAAACAAGTAAAAATGGTACATTTCAATCAGCCATGTCACCTGTTTTTACGTTAATTCGTGTGTAAATTGTGGGAAAGAATTTAAAATCACGGAAAAGATGTAAAAAAGGTGTAATTCAATAAATCAGGATTCGCTGTATTAAGGTGGATTCATGTGTAAATTGTCGGAATGAATGTTATTATCACGGAAAACAAGAAAAAAAGGTTCTATTTCAATCAGTCAGTTTTACATGTTTATAAAGTCAATTCATCTAAAAATTGTGGGATTGAATGTTAACATCACGGAAGAAAAGGAAAAAGGGTGTATTTCAACCAGCAATTTTTGCTGTATAACGTGGATTTAAGTCTAAATTTGGGAATGAACGTCAATATCACGGAAAGAAGTAAAAAAGGTGTATTTCAATTAGTCAGTTTTACATGTATATAAAATCAATTCATGTGTAAATTGTGGGATTGTATGTTAACATCACGGAAGAAAAGGAAAAAGGGTGTATTTCAATCAGTCACTTTTTGCTGTATTAACGTGGATTTAAGTCTAAATTGTGGGAATGAACGTCAATATCACGGAAAAAAGTAAAAAAGCTGTATTTCAATCAGTCAGTTTTACCTGAATATAAAGTCAATTTATGTGTAAATTGTCGGAATTAATGTTAATATCACGGAAAACAAAAAAATAGTGTATTTCAATCAGTCACTTTTACATGTTTATAAAGTCAATTCATGGGTAAATATTATTAATGTTAAAATCAAGGAAAACAAGTAAAAATTGTGTATTTCAATCAGTCAGTTTTCCTCGTATTTACGTTATTTCATGTGTAAATGTGGGAATGAATGTAAATATCCCGGAAAACAGGTAAAAAATGTGTATTTCAATTACTCAGTTTTTACCTGTATATATAGTCAATTCATGTGTAAATTGTGGGAAGAAATGTTAAAATACTGAAAAACAAGTAAAAAGTGTAATTCAATCACTCAGGACTAGCTGTGTTTAGGTGGATTCATGTTTAAATTGTGGAATTAATTTTAATATCACGGAAAACAAGTAAAAATGGTGTTATTCAATCAGTCAGTTTGCCCAGTATTTTGTCATTTCATGTGTAAATTGTGGGAATGAATGTTAATATCACGGAAAAAAGTGAAAAGGGTGAATTTCAATCAGTCAATTTTACATGTATTAACGTAGAATCATGTGTAAACTGTGGGAATGTTAAATATCACGAAACAAAAGTAAACAAGGTGTAATTCAATCAGTCAGGACTAGCTGTATTAACGTGGATTCATGTGTAATTTGTGGGAATGAACGTCAATATCACGGAAAACAAGTAAAAAGGTGTATTTCAATTAGTCAGTTTTAAATGTTTATAAAGTCAATTTATGTGTAAATTGTGGGAAGTATTGTTAATATAACGGAAAACAAGTAAAATGGTGTTATTCAATCAGTCAGTTTGCCCAGTATTTTCGTCAATTCATGTGTAAATTGTGGGAATGAATATTAATATCACGGGAAAAAGTAAAAAGGTGAATTTCAATCAGTCAATTTTAGCTGTATTAACGTGGATTCATGTGTAAAATGTGGGAATGAATGTAAATATCCTGGAAAACAAGTAAAAAAGTTGTATTTCAATCAGTCAGTTTTACCTGTATATAAAGTCAATTTATGTGTAAATTGTGGCAATTAAGGTTAATATCACGGAAACAAGTAAAAATGGTGTTATTCAATCAGTCAGTTTGCCCAGTATTTTAGTCAAATTCATGTAAATTGTGGAATGAATTTTAATATCACGGAAAAAAGTGAAAAGGGTTATTTCAATCAGTCAATTTACCTGTATTAGCGTGGATTCATGTGTAGATTGTGGGAATGAATGTTAATATCACGGAAAACAAGTAAAAAAGGTGTATTTCAATCAGTCAGTTTTACCTGTATATAAAGTAAAATTTATGTGTAAATTGTCGGAATTAATGTTAATATCACGGAAAACAAGTAAAACAAGGGTACTTGAATCAGTCAGGACTAGCTGTGTTAAGGTGGTTTCATGTGTAAATTGTGGGAATGAATGTTAATATCACGGAAAAAAGTAAACAGGGTGTATTTCAATTAGTCAGTTTTACATGAATATAAAATCAATTCATGTGTAAATTGTGGGATTGTATGTTAACATCACGGAAGAAAAGGAAAAAGGGTGTATTTCAATCAGTCACTTTTTGCTGTATTAACGTGGATTTAAGTCTAAATTGTGGGAATGAACGTCAATATCACGGAAAAAAGTAAAAAAGCTGTATTTCAATCAGTCAGTTTTACCTGAATATAAAGTCAATTTATGTGTAAATTGTCGGAATTAATGTTAATATCACGGAAAACAAGTAAAAATAGTGTATTTCAATCAGTCACTTTTACATGTTTATAAAGTCAATTCATGGGTAAATTGTGGGAATTAATGTTAAAATCAAGGAAAACAAGTAAAAATTGTGTATTTCAATCAGTCAGTTTTCCTCGTATTTACGTTATTTCATGTGTAAAATGTGGAATGAATGTAAATATCCCGGAAAACAGTAAAAATGTGTATTTTCAATTACTCAGTTTTACCTGTATATATAGTCAATTCATGTGTAAATGTGGAAGAAATGTTAAATCACTGAAAACAAGTAAAAAAGTGTAATTCAATCACTCAGGACTAGCTGTATTTTATGGATTCATGTTTAAATTGTGGGAATTAATTTTAATATCACGGAAAACAAGTAAAAATGGTGTTATTCAATCAGTCAGTTTGCCCAGTATTTTTGTCATTTCATGTGTAAATTGTGGGAATGAATGTTAATATCACGGAAAAAAGTGAAAAGGGTGAATTTCAATCAGTCAATTTTACATGTATTAACGTAAATCATGTGTAAACTGTGGAATGAATGTTAATATCACGAAACAAAAGTAAACAAGGTGTAATTCAATCAGTCAGGACTAGCTGTATTAACGTGGATTCATGTGTAATTTTTGGGAATGAACGTCAATATCACGAAAACAAGTAAAAAGGTGTATTTCAATTAGTCAGTTTTAAATGTTTATAAAGTCAATTTATGTGTAAATTGTGGAAGTATTGTTAATATAACGGAAAACAAGTAAAAATGGTGTTATTCAATCAGTCAGTTGCCCAGTATTTTCGTCAATTCATGTGTAAATTGTGGGAATGAATATTAATATCACGGGAAAAAGTAAAAAGGTGGAATTTCAATCAGTCCAATTTTAGCTGTATTAACGTGGATTCATGTGTAAAATGTGGGAATGAATGTAATATCCTGGAAAACAAGTAAAAAAAGTTGTATTTCAATCAGTCAGTTTACCTGTATATAAAGTCAATTTATGTGTAAATTGTGGCAATTAATGTTAATATCACGGAAACAAGTACATGGTGTTATTCAATCAGTCAGTTTGCCCAGTATTTGTCAAATCATGTGTAAAATTGTGGGAATGAATTTTAATATCACGGAAAAAGTGAAAAGGGTTAATTTCAATCAGTCAATTTTACCTGTATTAGCGTGGATTCATGTGTAGATTGTGGGAATGAATGTTAATATCACGGAAAACAAGTAAAAAAGGTGTATTTCAATCAGTCAGTTTTACCTGTATATAAAGTAAAATTTATGTGTAAATTGTCGGAATTAATGTTAATATCACGGAAAACAAGTAAAACAAGGGTACTTGAATCAGTCAGGACTAGCTGTGTTAAGGTGGTTTCATGTGTAAATTGTGGGAATGAATGTTAATATCACGGAAAAAGTAAACAGGTGTATTTCAATCAGTCAGTTTTACTTGTAAAAAAATCATTCATGTGTAAATTGTGGAATGAATGTTAATATCACGAAACAAAAGTAAACAATGTGTAATTCAATCAGTCAGGACTAGATGTATTAACGTGGATTCATGTGTAATTTGTGGGAATGAATGTTATTATATACGGAAAACAAATAAAAATCGTATATTTCACTCAGTCAGTTTTACATGTATATAAAATCAATTCATGTGTAAATTGTGGGAAGAATGTTAAAATCACTGAAAACAAGTAAAAAAGTGTAATTCAATCACTCAGGACTAGCTGTATTTAGGTGGATTCATGTTTAAATTGTGGAATTAATTCTAATATTACGGAAAACAAGTAAAAATGGTGTATTTCAATCGGTCAGTATTCCTTGTATTACATTAATTCATGTGTAAGTTGTGGCAATGAATGTTAATATAACGGAAAAAAGTGAAAAGGGTGAATTTCAATCAGTCAATTTTACCTGTATTAACGTAGAATCATGTGTAAATTGTGGGAATGAATGTTAATATCACGAAACAAAAGTAAACAAGGTGTATTTCAATCAGTTAGGACTAGCTGTATTAACGTGGATTGATGTGTAATTTGTGGGAATGAACGTCAATATCACGGAAAAAAGTAAAAAAGGTGTATTTCAATTAGTCAGTTTTAAATGTTTATAAAGTCAATTTATGTGTCAATTGTGGGAATTAATTTTAATATCACGGAAAACAAGTAAACAAGGGTAATTGAATCAGTCAGGACTAGCTGTGTTAAGGTGGTTTCATGTGTAAATTGTGGGAATGAATGTTAATATCACGGAAAAAAGTAAAAAGGGTGCATTTCAATCAGTCAGTTTTACATGTAAAAAAATCAATTCATGTGTAAATTGTGGGAACGAATGTTAATATCACGAAACAAAAGTAAACAAGGTGTAATTCAATCAGTCAGGACTAGCTGTATTAACGTGGATTCATGTGTAATTTGTGGGAATGAATGTTATTATAACGGAAAACAAGTAAAATCGTATATTTCACTCAGTCAGTTTTACATGTATATAAAATCAATGCATGTGTAAATTGTGGGATTGAATGTTAACATCACGGAAGAAAAGGAAAAAGGGTGTATTTCCATCAGTCACTTTTTGCTGTATTAACGTGGATTTAAGTCTAAATTGTGGAATGAACGTCAATATCACGGAAAAAAGTAAAAAAGCTGTATTTCAATCAGTCAGTTTTACCTGAATATAAAGTCAATTTATGTGTAAATTGTCGGAATTAATGTTAATATCACGGAAAACAAGTAAAAATAGTGTATTTCAATCAGTCACTTTTACATGTTTATAAAGTCAATTCATGGGTAAATTGTGGGAATTAATGTTAATATCAAGGAAAACAAGTAAAATTGTGTATTTCAATCAGTCAGTTTTCCTCGTATTTACGTTATTTTCATGTGTAAAATGTGGGAATGAATGTAAATATCCCGGAAAACAGGTAAAAAATGTGTATTTCAATTACTCAGTTTTACCTGTATATATAGTCAATTCATGCGTAAATTGTGGGAAGAAATGTTAAAATCACTGAAAACAAGTAAAAAAGTGTAATTCAATCACTCACGACTAGCTGTATTTAGGTGGATTCATGTTTAAATTGTGGGATTAATTTTAATATTACGGAAAACAAGTAAAAATGGTGTATTTCAATCGGTCAGTATTCCTTGTATTTACGTTAATTCATGTGTAAATTGTGGCAATGAATGTTAATGTAAGGGAAAAAAGTGAAAAGGGTGAATTTCAATCAGTCAATTTTACCTGTATTAACGTAGAATCATGTGTAAACTGTGGGAATGAATGTTAATATCAAGAAACAAACGTAAACAAGGTGTAATTCAATCAGTCAGGACTAGCTGTATTAACGTGGATTCATGTGTAATTTGTGGGAATGAATGTTATTATAACGGAAAACAAGTAAAAATCGTATATTTCACTCAGTCAGTTTTACATGTATATAAAATCAATGCATGTGTAAATTGTGGGATTGAATGTTAACATCACGGAAGAAAAGGAAAAAGGGTGTATTTCCATCAGTCACTTTTTGCTGTATTAACGTGGATTTAAGTCTAAATTGCGGGAATGAACGTCAATATCACGGAAAAAAGTAAAAAAGCTGTATTTCAATCAGTCAGTTTTACCTGAATATAAAGTCAATTTATGTGTAAATTGTCGGAATTAATGTTAATATCACGGAAAACAAGTAAAAATAGTGTATTTCAATCAGTCACTTTTACATGTTTATAAAGTCAATTCATGGGTAAATTGTGGGAATAATGTTAATATCAAGGAAACAAGTAAAATTGTGCATTTCAATCAGTCAGTTTTCCTCGTATTTGCGTTATTTCATGTGTAAAATGTGGGAATGAATGTAAATATCCCGGAAAACAGGTAAAAAATGTGTATTTCAATTACTCAGTTTTACCTGTATATATAGTCAATTCATGCGTAAATTGTGGGAAGAAATGTTAAAATCACTGAAAACAAGTAAAAAAGTGTAATTCAATCACTCACGACTAGCTGTATTTAGGTGGATTCATGTTTAAATTGTGGGAATTAATTTTAATATTACGGAAAACAAGTAAAAATGGTGTATTTCAATCGGTCAGTATTCCTTGTATTTACGTTAATTCATGTGTAAATTGTGGCAATGAATGTTAATATAAGGAAAAAAGTGAAAAGGGTGAATTTCAATCAGTCAATTTTACCTGTATTAACGTAGAATCATGTGTAAACTGTGGGAATGAATGTTAATATCACGAAACAAAAGTAAACAAGGTGTAATTCAATCAGTCAGCTAGCTATATTAACGTGGATTCATGTGTAATTTGTGGAATGAATGTTATTATAACGGAAAACAAGTAAAAAATCGTATATTTCACTCAGTCAGTTTTACATGTATTATAAATCAATTCATGTGTAATTGTGGGATTGAATGTTAACATCACGGAAGAAAAGGAAAAAGGGTGTATTTCAATCAGTCACTTTTTGCTGTATTAACGTGGATTTAAGTCTAAATTGTGGGAATGACGTAATATCACGGAAAAAAGTAAAAAAGGTGTATTTCAATCAGTCAGTTTTACCTGTATATAAAGTCATTTATGTGTAAATTGTCGGAATTAATGTCAATATCACGGAAAACAAGTAAAAAAGTGTATTTCAATCAGTCAGTTTTACATATTTATAAAGTCAATTCATGGGTAAATTGTGGGAATTAATGTTAATATCAAGGAAAACAAGTACAAATTGTGTATTTCAATCAGTCAGTTTTCCTCGTATTTACGTTATTTTTCATGTGTAAAATGTGGGAATGAATGTAAATATCCCGGAAAACAGGTAAAAAATGTGTATTTTCAATTAGTCAGTTTTACCTGTAAATATAGTCAATTCATGTGTAAATTGTGGGAAGAAATGTTAAAATCACTGAAAACAAGTAAAAAAGTGTAATTCAATCACTCAGGACTAGCTGTATTTAGGTGGATTCATGTTTAAATTGTGGGAATTAATTTTAATATTACGGAAAGCAGGTAAAAATGGTGTATTTCAATCGGTCAGTATTCCTTGTATTTACGTTAATTCATGTGTAAATTGTGGCAATGAATGTTAATATAACGGAAAAAAGTGAAAAGGGTGAATTTCAATCAGTCAATTTTACCTGTATTAACGTAGAATCATGTGTAAATTGTGGCAATGAATGTTAATATCACGAAACAAAAGTAAACAAGGTGTATTTCAATCAGTCACTTTTACCTGTATTAACGTGGATTCATGTGTAAATTGTGGGAATGAACGTCAATATCACGGAAAAAAGTAAAAAAGGTGTATTTCAATTAGTCAGTTTTAAATGTTTATAAAGTCAATTTATGTGTCAATTGTGGGAATTAATTTTAATATCACGGAAAACAAGTAAAAATGGTGTTATTCAATCAGTCAGTTTGCCCAGTATTTTTGTCATTTCATGTGTAAATAGTGGGAATGAATATTGATATCACGGGAAAAAGTAAAAAGGGTGAATTTCAATCAGTCAATTTTAGCTGTATTAACGTGGATTCATGTGTAAAATGTGGGAATGAATGTAAATATCCTGGAAAACAAGTAAAAAAAGTTGTATTTCAATCAGTCAGTTTTACCTGTATATAAAGTCAATTTATGTGTAAATTGTGGCAATTAATGTTAATATCACGGAAAACAAGTAAAAATGGTGTTATTCAATCAGTCAGTTTGCCCAGTATTTTCGTCAAATCATGTCTAAATTATGGGAATGAATGTTAATATCACAGAAAACAAGTAAAAGGAGTGTATTTCAATCAGTCAGTTTTCCCTGTATTTACGTTAATTTATGTGTAAATTGTGGGAATAAATATTCATATCACGGAAAAAAGTGAAAAGGGTGAATTCAATCAGTCAACTTTACCTGTCTTAACGTGGATTCACATGTAAATTGTGGGAATGAATGTTAATATCACGGAAAATAAGTAAAAAAGGTGTATTTTAATCAGTCAGTTTTACATGTTTATAAAATCAATTCATGTGTAAATTGTAGGAATTAATGTTAATATCACGGAAAATAAGTAAAAAAGTGTATTTTAATCAGTCAGTTTTACATGTTTATAAAGTCAATTCATGTGTAAATTGTAGGAATTAATGTTAATATCACGGAAAAAAGTGAAAAGGGTGAATTTCAATCAGTCAATTTCACCTGTATTACCGTAGATTAATGTGTAAATTGTGGGAAAGAATTTTAAAATCACGGAAAAGATGTAAAAAAGGTGTAATTCAATCAATCAGGATTCGCTCTATTAACGTAGATTCATGTGTAAATTGCGGTAAAGAATGTTAATATAACGGAAAACAAGTAAAAAAGGTGTATTTCAATCAGTCAGTTTCCCCTGTATTTACGTCAATTCATGTGTAAATTGTGGGAATGAATGTTAATATCACCGAAAACAAGTAAAAATGGTTTATTTCAATCAGTCGCTTTTCTCTGTATTAACGTGGATTCATGAGTAAATTGTTGGAATGAATGTTAATATCACGGAAAACAATTGAAAAAGGTGTATTTCAATTAGTCAGGTTTAGCTCTATTAACCTAGATTCATGTGTATTCTGTGGGATTTAATGTTAATATCACGGAAAAACAAGTAAAACAAGGGTAATTGAATCAGTCAGGACTAGCTGTGTTAAGGTGGTTTCATGTGTAAATTGTGGGAATGAATGTTAACATCACGGAAAGAAAAGGAAAAAGGGTGTATTTCAACCAGTCAATTTTTGCTGTATTAACGTGGATTTAAGTCTAAATTGTGGTAATGAACGTCATTATCACGGAAAAACGTAAAAAGGTGTATTTCAATTAGTCAGTTTTAAATGTTTATAAATAGTAGAGTAAAATTTTAGGAATCCTTGACCAATTTCACCAGACCTTGTTTTGAAGGTGTTTTCTAGATCAGAAAAATGCGCTGAACAAAATGAGCTGGGGACCCTCTCAAAAATTTTAGCGTTTTTGTCCAGGGGTAATGTCTGAAGTGGGGCAAATTTTCTCTGAAATTACCATAAAAACTGATTCGACCCTGTAAAAGTGACCAAATTTGTACCAAATGAGCCGTCCACAGACCAACACCGACAAGGCATCATCCCCACCACAAATACCCCCGGAAATTACCTTTTACATATATATGACGGGGGGTCACGTATTCTACCCCCTGATTTTCAGTGATAATGGGTATATTGCGCTATTTCATGCTATGAGTATCAACTGCTATCTAAATATGCTGCTTCCCGCTTGAAAATAAGAGAACTAAGTGTCTCGACTGCAAAATTCATTAAAGAACTTCTTTCCGACCTCTGGAGACTCTGCCCTAGTCCCTAGAAAATTCACTTTATGGTTCAAAATAAGAAAAAATGGGAATAAGGATTTTTGTTATTGGAGGTGTTTTACGCATTTCACTGTTTTATGATATTGATGTGATCATCGCTCACCAGGCCTATATCCATGGCAATACGCCTGGTCACCTTTTGAGGACATTTTTGGGGCTTGAGATTGAGCCTCAAGGCTAAGAATCCCGAAAAATATATTCAATATGACCAGGCGTATATTGCCGTGGAGGATGTACGCCTGGTGGAGCGAGGCTACGTTGGCATTGTCTGCTAATTGTATTATCAATATATTCTCTTACGTTGCTTTATTCCAAATCACTCTTGCATTCTTCTTCCGATACCTCGTCGTCCAAGTCACTGTCGCTTCCGGCAAAACTACTCGTGTTCGATGCATTGCCCTGGTCATCGTCTTCATCATCACCCACCGATGCAGGCAGCTCAAACTTCGCTGGAAAGGGGCTTTCGTGTACCTTAGTGGCTGACACTTTCCATTTCCAGGGTCCAACCATGGTTGAGGGGAGAAGGAGGATGACCAGGCTTGTCAAAGTTTATCAGAATATTTGCTTGGTAGTTAACTCGCTTTGCTTTCAAGTCGTGGGAGTCTTGGTCTGGAGGTATACGCGTGTAGACTTATTTTTCATTTTCTCCCACTTCAATGCTCGAGCTTCAGCCAATGTCGTGCTTTTCCTGTCACCGTACGCATACCTGATTGTAAATTCGCCAAATGTTCCATTACCTCTGGTGTTGCAGGCACACTCTGCCCGACATCTTTCAACAGTTGCATTGCATCTGAAGATTTCACTGTTTTTTTCCACGACGGATTTCTTTCCATGCCCAAAGAAACGCGATACAGCTTCAGCTCCTGTATATGAAGAGGTACAATAATTTTAGATACTTCTTCTGTACAAAGTTGCTTGCAATCGTATATTCTTCTTTCTCTTCAAGCCCAAAATACCATTTACTTTATGAGCGACATGTGCAGCCAAGACGAGAACATCCGTGTCCTCAGCGTCGATTACAACAGGAACAACAGCATCCTGCTTTCTTATTTGAGAATATAGGAAGAATAAAATTGTATCCGCCTCTATATGGTGGCATTCAAACTCTTTAATTTCTAGATTTTCCTCAGTATTCAACAGTTTCCAACATTTATTTCTTACGGAGTAAATGAGGTTGATGTTAGGATGTAAAGCTGCGAGAGAACTGAACTTTCTCCTAAGGAATTGCTGGAGACGTATTTTGTTTCCTGGGTTCTTGAAACAATTTTGAAATTTGAAATGTTCCTGTTGTAATCGACGCTGAGGACACGGATGTTCTCGTCTTGGCTGCACATGTCGCTCATAAAGTAAATGTATTTTGGGCTTGAAGAGAAAGAAAGAAATATACGATTGCAAGCAACTTTGTACAGAAGAAGTATCTAAAATTATTGTACCTCTACATATACAGGAGCTGATGCCGTATCGCGTTTCTTTGGGCATGGAAAGAAATCCGTCGTGGAAAAAACAGTGAAATCTTCAAATGCCAATGCAACTGTTGAAAGATGTCGGGAAGAGGTGCTGCACACAGAGGTAATAGAACATTTGGCGAATTTTACAATCAGGTATGCGTACGGTGACAGGAAAAGCACGACATTGGCTGAAGCTTGAGCATTGAAGTGGGACAAATTGAAAATAAGTCTACACGCGGTATACCTCCAGGACCAGACTCCCACGACTTGAAAGCAAAGCGAGTTAACTACCAAGCAAATATTCTGATAAACTTTGACAAGCCTGATGATCCTCTTCTCCCCTGGTTGGACCCTGGAAAATGGAAAGTGTCAGCCACTAAGGTACACGAAGGCCCCTTGCCAGCGAAGTTTGAGCTGCCTGCATCGGTGGTGATGATGAAGACCATGAAGATGGCAATGCATCGAACACGAGTAGTTTTTGCGGGAGCGACAGTGACTTGGACGACGAGGTATAGGAAGAAGAATGCAAGAGTGATTTGGAATAAAGCAACGTATTGAAAATATGTTGATAATCAATTAGCAGACAATGCCAACGTAGCCTCCCTCCACCAGCGTATATCCTCCACGGCAATATACGCCTGGTCATATTGAATATATTTTCGGGCTTCTTAGCCTTGAGGCTCAAATCTCAAGCCCGAAAAATGTCCTCAAAAGGTGACAGGCGTATGGCCATGGATATAGGCCTGGTGGAGCGATGATCACATCAATATCATAAAACAGTGAAATGCGTAAAAAACACCTCCAATAACAAAGATCCTTATCCCATTTTTCTTATTTTGAACCATACAGTGATTTTCTAGGGGACTAGGGCAGAGTATCCAGAGGTCGGAAAGAAGTTCTTTAATGAATTTTGCAGTCGAGACACTTAGTTCTCTTATTTCAAAGCGGGAAGCAGCATACTTAGAAAGCAGTTGATACTCATAGCATGAAATAGCGCAATATATCCATTATCACTGAAAATCAGGGGGTAGAATACGTGACCCCCCGTCATATATATGTAAAAAGGTAATTTCGGGGTATTTGTGGTGGGGGATGATGCCTTGTCGCTGTTGGTCTGTGGACGGCTCATTTGGTACAAATTTGGTCACTTTTAAAGGGGCGAATCAGTTTTTTGGTAATTTCAAGAGAAATTTGCCCCACTTCAGACATTACCCCCTGGACAAAAACGCTAAAATTTTTGAGAGGGTCCCCAAGCTCATTTTGTTCAGCGCATTTTTCTAATCTAGAAAACACCTTCAAAACAAGGTCTGGTGAAATTGGTCACGATTCCTAAATTTTACTCTACTATTTATAAAAATTTAAAACTGACTAATTGAAATACACCTTTTTTACGTTTTTCCGTGATATTGACGTTCATTCCCACAATTTAGACTTAAATCCACGTTAATACAGCAAAAATTGACTGGTTGAAATACACCCTTTTTCCTTTTCTTCCGTGATGTTAACATTCAATCCCACAATTTACAGATGAATTGATTTTTTTACATGTAAAACTGACTGATTGAAATACACCCTTTTTACTTTTTTCCGTGATATTAACATTCATTCCCACAATTTACACATGAAACCACCTTAACACAGCTAGTCCTGACTGATTCAATTACCCTTGTTTTACTTGTTTTCCGTGATATTAACATTAAATCCCACAGAATACACATGAATCTAGGTTAATAGAGCTAAACCTGACTAATTGAAATACACCTTTTTCAATTGTTTTCCGTGATATTAACATTCATTCCTACAATTTACTCATGAATCCACGTTAATACAGAGAAAAGCGACTGATTGAAATAAACCATTTTTACTTGTTTTCGGTGATATTAACATTCATTCCCACAATTTACACATGAATTGACGTAAATACAGGGGAAACTGACTGATTGAAATACACCTTTTTTACTTGTTTTCCGTTATTTAACATTCTTTACCGCAATTTACACATGAATCTACGTTAATATAGCGAATCCTGATTGATTGAATTACACCTTTTTTACATCTTTTCCGTGATTTTAAAATTCTTTCCCACAATTTACACATTAATCTACGGTAATACAGGTGAAATTGATTGATCGAAATTCACCCTTTTCACTTTTTTCCGTGATATTAACATTAATTCCTACAATTTACACATGAATTGACTTTATAAACATGTAAAACTGACTGATTAAAATACACCTTTTTTACTTATTTTCCGTGATATTAACATTCATTCCCACAATTTACATGTGAATCCACGTTAAGACAGGTAAAGTTGACTGATTGAAATTCACCCTTTTCACTTTTTTCCGTGATATGAATATTTATTCCCACAATTTACACATAAATTAACGTAAATACAGGGAAAACTGACTGATTGAAATACACTCCTTTTACTTGTTTTCTGTGATATTAACATTCATTCCCATAATTTAGACAGGAATCCACTTTAATACAGCTAAAATTAACTAATTGAAATTCACCCTTTTTACTTTTTTCCGTGATATTTACATTCATTCCCACAATTTACACATGAATCCACGATAATACAGTTCATTAGACTGAGTAAAGTACACCTTTATTACTTGTTTTCGGTGATATTAACATTCATTCCCACAATTTACAAATGAATCCACGTTAATACAGGTAAAACTGAATGATTGAAATTCACCCTTTTCACTTTTTTCCGTGATATTAACATTAATTCCCACAATTTACACATGAATTGACCTTATAAACATGTAAAACTGACTGATTGAAATACACCTTTTTTACTTGTTTTCCGTGATATTAACATTCATTCCCACAATTTACACATGAATCCACGTTAATACAGGTAAACTGACTGATTGAAATACACCTTTTTTACTTGTTTTCCGTGATATTAACATTCATTCCACAATCTACACATGAATCTACGCTAATACAGGTAAAATTGACTGATTGAAATTAACCCTTTTCACTTTTTTTCCGTGATATTAAATTCATTCCCACAATTTACACATGATATGACGAAAATACTGGGCAAACTGACTGATTGAATAACACCATTTTTACTTGTTTTCCGTGATATTAACATTAATTGCCACAATTTACACATAAATTGACTTTATATACAGGTAAAACTGACTGATTGAAATACAACTTTTTTTACTTGTTTTCCAGGATATTTACATTCATTCCCACATTTTACACATGAATCCACGTTAATACAGGTAAAACTGACTGATTGAAATACACCTTTTTTACTTGTTTTCCGTGATATTAACATTCATTCCCACAATCTACACATGAATCTACGCTAATACAGGTAAAATTGACTGATTGAAATTAACCCTTTTCACTTTTTTCCGTGATATTAAAATTCATTCCCACAATTTACACATGATATGACGAAAATACTGGGCAAACTGACTGATTGAATAACACCATTTTTACTTGTTTTCCGTGATATTAACAATACTTCCCACAATTTACACATAAATTGACTTTATAAACATTTAAAACTGACTAATTGAAATACACCTTTTTTACTTGTTTTCCGTGATATTGACGTCATTCCCACAAATTACACATGAATCCACGTTAATACAGCTAGTCCTGACTGATTGAATTACACCTTGTTTACTTTTGTTTCGTGATATTAACATTCATTCCCACAATTTACACATGATTCTACGTTAATACATGTAAAATTGACTGATTGAAATTCACCCTTTTCACTTTTTTCCGTGATATTAACATTCATTCCCACAATTTACACATGAAATGACAAAAATACTGGGCAAACTGACTGATTGAATAACACCATTTTTACTTGTTTTCCGTGATATTAAAATTAATTCCCTCAATTGACACATAAATTGACTTTATAAACATTTAAAACTGACTAATTGAAATAGACCTTTTTTACTTTTTTCCGTGATATTGACGTTCATTCCCACAATTTACACATGAATCCACGTTAATACAGGTAAAACTGACTGATTGAAATACACCTTGTTTACTTTTGTTTTGTGATATTAACATTCATTCCCACAATTTACACATGATTCTTCGTTAATACAGGTAAAATTGACTGATTGAAATTCACCCTTTTCACTTTTTTCCGTTATATTAACATTCATTGCCACAATTAACACATGAATTAACGTAAATACAAGGAATACTGACCGATTGAAATACACCATTTTTACTTGTTTTCCGTAATATTAAAATTAATTCCCACAATTTAAACAGGAATCCACCTAAATACAGCTAGTCCTGAGTGATTGAATTACACTTTTTTACTTGTTTTCAGTGATTTTAACATTTCTTCCCACAATTTACACATGAATTGACTATATTTACAGGTAAAACTGACTAATTGAAATACACATTTTTTACCTGTTTTCCGGGATATTTACATTCATTCCCACATTTTACACATGAAATAACGTAAATACGAGGAAAACTGACTGATTGAAATACACAATTTGTACTTTTTCCTTGATATTAACATTAATTCCCACAATTTACCCATGAATTGACTTTATAAATATGTAAAACTGACTGATTGAAATACACTATTTTTACTTGTTTTCCGTGATATTAACATTAATTCCAACAATTTACACATAAATTGACTTTATATACAGGTAAAACTGACTGATTGAAATACACCTTTTTACTTTTTTTGTGATATTGACGTTCATTCCCACAATTTACACATGATCCACGTTAATACAGCAAAATGACTGATTGAAATACACCTTTTCCTTTTTTCCGTTATATTAACATTCATCCACAATTTACACATGAATTGACGTAAATACAAGGAATACTGACTGATTGAAATACACCATTTTTACTTGTTTTCCGTAATATTAAAATTATTCCCACAAATTAACAGAATCCACGTAAATACAGCTAGTCCTGAGTGATTGAATTACACTTTTTACTTTTGTTTCGTGATATTAACATTCATTCCCACAGTTT
The DNA here is from genome assembly GCA_013076295.1 of Sanderia malayensis. Classification (NCBI taxonomy): domain Eukaryota; kingdom Metazoa; phylum Cnidaria; class Scyphozoa; order Semaeostomeae; family Pelagiidae; genus Sanderia; species Sanderia malayensis. The sequence goes on from RQOL01000103.1 coordinate 23,410, forward strand.
ACACATGATTCTACGTTAATACAGGTAAAATTGACTGATTGAAATTCACCCTTTTCACTTTTTTCCCTTATATTAACATTCATTGCCACAATTTACACATGAATTAACGTAAATACAAGGAATACTGACCGATTGAAATACACCATTTTTACTTGTTTTCCGTAATATTAAAATTAATTCCCACAATTTAAACATGAATCCACCTAAATACAGCTAGTCGTGAGTGATTGAATTACACTTTTTTACTTGTTTTCAGTGATTTTAACATTTCTTCCCACAATTTACGCATGAATTGACTATATATACAGGTAAAACTGAGTAATTGAAATACACATTTTTTACCTGTTTTCCGGGATATTTACATTCATTCCCACATTTTACACATGAAATAACGTAAATACGAGGAAAACTGACTGATTGAAATACACAATTTTTACTTGTTTTCCTTGATATTAACATTAATTCCCACAATTTACCCATGAATTGACTTTATAACATGTAAAAGTGACTGATTGAAATACACTATTTTTACTTGTTTTCCTGATATTAACATTAATTCCGACAATTTACACATAAATTGACTTTATATTCAGGTAAAACTGACTGATTGAAATACAGCTTTTTTACTTTTTTCCGTGATATTGACGTTCATTCCCACAATTTAGACTTAAATCCACGTTAATACAGCAAAAAGTGACTGATGGAAATACACCCTTTTTCCTTTTCTTCCGTGATGTTAACATTCAATCCCACAATTTACACATGCATTGATTTTATATACATGTAAAACTGACTGAGTGAAATATACGATTTTTACTTGTTTTCCGTTATAATAACATTCATTCCCACAAATTACACATGAATCCACGTTAATACAGCTAGTCCTGACTGATTGAATTACACCTTGTTTACTTTTGTTTCGTGATATTAACATTCATTCCCACAATTTACACATGAATTGATTTTTTTACATGTAAAACTGACTGATTGAAATGCACCCTTTTTACTTTTTTCCGTGATATTAACATTCATTCCCACAATTTACACATGAAACCACACTTTAACACAGCTAGTCCTGACTGATTCAATTACCCTTGCTTTACTTGTTTTCCGTGATATTAAAATTAATTCCCACAATTGACACATAAATTGACTTTATAAACATTAAAAACTGACTAATTGAAATACACCTTTTTTACTTTTTTCCGTGATATTGACGTTCATTCCCACAAGTTACA
>RQOL01000104.1:0-24526 GCA_013076295.1 Sanderia malayensis
CATACCCTACGATACATACCCTACGAATACATACCCTACAATACATACCCTACAATACATACCCTAGAATACATACCCTACGATACATACCCTACAATATATACCCTACAATAAATACCCTACAAATACCCCTACAATAAATACCATACAATACATACCCTAACATAAATACCCTACAATACATACCCTACAATACATACCCTACATACATACCCTACAATACCTACCCTACAATACAAACCCTACATATAATACCCTATAAACATACCTTACAATACATACCCTATATACATACCCTACAATACATACCCTACAATACATACCCTACAATACATACCCTACAATACATAACCTACAATACATAACTTTCAATACATACCCTACAATACATACCCTACAATACATACCCTACACTACATACCCTACAATACATACCCTACAATACATACCCTACAATACATACCCTACAATACATACCCTACAATACATAACTTACAATACATACCCTACAATACATACCCTACAATACATACCCTACAATACATACCCTACAATACATACCATACAATACATACCCTACAATACAAACCCTACAATACATACCCTACAATACATACCCTACAATGCATATCCTACAATACATACCTACAATACATACCCTACAATACATACCTACAATACATACCCTACAATGCATACCCTACATACATACCTTACAATACATACCCTACAATACATACCTACAATACATACCCTACAGTATACCCTAAAATGCATACCCTACAATACACACGACGCCACATTTCTAAAGAAAGTAAATGTGGGAGGTCGAATCTTCCCCCCTGCCGCGACCGCCTCGCGCCCACGCTGCCCCCCTGAAAGCCGCTTCTGAAAGTTGATAGCTTCAGTGTGAAGTTTGAAAAAAAAAGTTGCCTTCAAAAATTTAATCAATCCTGAAAAATTTATACTCAATCTGTAATAAAAATTATATCAAACTGTAGCTAAGAAAACAGCGAATCCGATAAATATATTCACACTTCTTAACAGTGTTGTTTTGAATTTTAAGAGAGTATTTAGTGCAGCCAACACAAAAGTGGTGAAAAAATTTATTCATCAGCCAACTTTAAAAACACAAAATTTCCCCTAACTTGGTCAAAATTTGTCCATTTTAACTCAAATTACACCCAACAGGGAACTGATACCTTGGCGAATAAGTATCGAAAGTACTTGGGTGCATTTGAAATGCTTTTCGCAATTTTAGTTGTACATTTTTGATGTCCAAGACATGATTTTGTTGATCAAAAATAGCCCTGAAATCAAACCCGTGAAAAAAATAGCATTTAAAACACGATTCACCAACTTTCAAATTAAATTAACGTGGCCAATTTTTGTCCTACACACCCCACGAAAATATCAACATGAAGCTAATAGCTTGGCGAACATTTATCGAAAGTATTTGGGTGAAAAAAACAAAGTTTTGGCAGGTTAAAAATTAATTTCCTAAATGCAAAACACACACGTGTTGCTTGAAAATTTCGTGTTTTTCAGCAAAATCCAAACTCGGCTAAAACTGTCCAAAAACAGAGGAAAATCAACAAAACAAAAAAACAAAGCCATATAACTTTAGTTCTTGTGTAAATAAACAGTTATCGAAAGTTTAAATGGAGAAAATCGGCCAGAACGACCTGAGAAAATCAAAATTGTCTTCGTGTTTTGGTTAGGCCCTCGAGCCGAAAGAAAAACGTGAGGTGAAACAAAACAAAACTCGTGCTATTTAAAGCCAAAAACAATTGAATAAAGGAAATACCTTGAAATAATTGTCCACCAATTGTCTCCACAGGTCTTGACAACAATTGACACGTCTTTACAATTGATTTCCGGCAGGTATTTACGTTTAAACCCGAGCAACTTGCCGCCCGTTCAACGAAAAAAACACGTGCTTCTCCTTGCTCGTTTTGCATCTCATTAACTCGGTCCTCGGAACTTTCTAGAAAGTCGGAACACAAAATGGGCCATAACTCCCGAACCGTTTGGAGTAGAAATTAGCGGAAAGCTTTATTGTGATCAGCGCAATGCAGCGATCTTTCTATACCCATTTCCACCCTTATTGACCCGCAGGAAAAAAGCCTTTTTGATCACAACGAAATTCCTTTGATCCCATTGTTTGGTCGAACGTCGATTGTTCCAAAGACAATGGGCATTGTTCACAGTCGGCGGGTCACGTGTGATCGTAGAATAGTATATATAGACTAGCCGGGGCCCGGTCGCTACGCTCCCTCCCCGGAGTCCATCAAGCTCAAAAAGCTTAATGTGGTTGGCGCGCTTCGCGCGCTGCATTCGCTCCCGCTCATGCCCATACTTACATACATACATACATACCTACCTACATACATACATACATACATACATACATACATACATACAAACATACATACATACATACATACAAACATACATACATACATACATACATACATGGGCCGGGTTCGGTCGCTTCGCTCCCTCCCCGGAGCCCGTCAAATAAACAAAGCTTAATCTGGTTGGCGCGCTTCGCGCGCTGCATTCGCTGCCGCTCATGCCCATACATACATACATACATACATACATACATGGGCCGGGTTCGGTCGCTTCGCTCCCTCCCCGGAGCCCGTCAAGTAAACAAAGCTTAATATGGTTGGCGCGCTTCGCGCGCTGCATTCGCTGCCGCTCATGCCCATACATACATACATACATACATACATACATACCCTACAATACATACCCTCCAATACATACCCTACAATACATACCCTACGCTACAGACCCTACAATACATACCCTACAATACGTACCCTACAATACATACCCTACAATACAAACCCTACAATACATACCCTACAATACAAACCCTACAATACATACCCTACAATACATACCCTACAATACATACCCTACAATACATACCCTACAATACATACCATACAATACATACCCTACAATACATACCCTACAATACATACCCTACTATACATACCCTACAATACATACCCTGCAATACATACCCTACTTTACATACCCTACAATACATACCCTACAATACATACCCTACGATACATACCTTACAATACATACTCTACAATACAAACCCCACAATACATACCCTACAATACATACCCTACAATACATACCCTACAATACATGCCCTACAATACATACCCTACATAACATACCCTACTATATATACCCTAAAATACATACCCTACAATACATACCCTACAATACATACCCTACAATGCATACCCTACATAACATACCCTACTATTCATGCCCTACAATACATACCCTACAATACATACCCTGCAATACAAACCCTACCATACATACCCTACATAACATACCCCACCATACATACCCTACAATACAAACCCTACAATACATACCCTACAATACATACCCTACAATACATACCCTACAATACATACCCTACAATACATACCCTACAATACATACCCTACAATACATACCCTACGATACATTCCCTACAATACATACCCTACAATACATAACCTACAATACATAACCTACACTACATACCCTACATAACCTACCCTACAATACACACGACGCCACATTTCTAAAGAAAGTAAAGGTGGGAGGTCGAGTCTCCCCCCTGCCAAGCGACCGCCCCGCGCCCACGCTGCCCCCCTGAAAACCGCTTCCGAAAGTGGATAGCTTCGGTGTGAAGTTTGAAAAAAAAAGTTGCCTTCAAAAATTTAATCAATCCTGGAAAATTTAAACCCAATCTCTAATAAAAAATACATCAAACTGTAGCTAAGAAAACAGCCAATCCGATAAATATATTCACATTTCTTAACAGTGTTGTTTTGAATTTTAAGGGAGTATTTAGTTCAGCCCAACAACAGAGCCGTGTAAAAATTTATTCATCAGCCAACTTTAAAAACACAAAAATTCCCCTAACTTGGTCAAACTTTGTCCATTTTAACTCAAATTACACCAATATGAAGCTGATACCTTGGCGAATAAGTATCGAAAGTAATTGGGTGCATTTGAAATGCTTTTTGCAATTTTAGTTGTACATTTTTGAAGTCCAAGGCATGATTTTCTTCATCAAAAATAGCCGTGAAATCAAGCCCCTGCAAAAAATAGCATTTAAAACACGATTCACCAACTTTCAAATTAAATTAACGTGGTCAATTTTTGTCCTACACACCCCACGAAAATATCAACATGAAGCTAATAGCTTGGCGAACATTTATCGAAAGTATTTGGGTGAAAAAAACAAAATTTTGGCAGGTTAAAATTTAACTTTCCCGAATGCAAAACACACGCGTGTTGCTTGAAAATTTCGTGTTTTCCAGCAAAATCCAAACTCGGCTAAAACTGTCGAAAAACAGTGGAAAATCAACAAAACAAAAAAAACAAAGCCATATAACTTTAGTTCTCGTGCAAATAAACAGTTATCGAAAGTTTAAATGGTCAAAATCGGCCCAGAACGACCCGAGAAAATCAAAATTGTCCTCGTGTTTTTGTTAGGCCCTCGGCTTAACACAAAAAACGTGAGGCGAAACAAAACAAAACTCGTGCTATTTAAAGCCAAAAACAATTGAATAAAGGAAATACTTTGAAATAATTGTCCACCAATTGTCTCCACAGGTCCTGAGAACAATTGACACGTCTTTACAATTGATTTCTGGCACGTATTCGTGGTTAAAGCCGAGCAACTTGCCGCCCGTTCAACTAAAAAAACACGTGCTTCTCCCTGCTCGTTTTGCATCTCATTAACTCCGTCCTCGGAACTTTCATGAAAGTCGAAACACAAAATGGGCCATAACTCCCGAACCGTTTGGAATAGAACTTAGCGGAAAGCTTTACTGTGATCAGCGCAATGCAGCGATCATTTTGATACCAATTTGCTCCCTTATTGATCCCATTGTTTGGGCGAACGTCGATTGTTCAAAAGACAATGGCGATTGTTCACAGTCGGCGGTCACGTGTGATCGTAGAATAGTATATATAGACTAGCCGGGGCACTCGCTTCGCTCGCTCCCCGGAGCCCCCGAAGCAACAAAAGTTTAATGTGGTTGGCGTCGTGCGCTGCATTCGCTCCCGCTCATGCCCATACATACATACATACATACATACATACATACATACATACATACATACATACATACCTACATACCTACATACATACATACATACATACATACATACATACATACCCTACAATACATACCCTACAATACGTACCCTACATAACATACCCTACATAACATACCCTACGATACATACCCTACAATACATACCCTACAATACATACCCTACAATACATACCTTACAATACATACCTTACAATACATACCCTACAATACATACCCTACAATACATACCCTAGAATACATACCCTACAATACATACCCTACAATGCATACCCTACAATACATACCTTACAATACATACCGTATAATACAAACCCTACAATACATACCTTACAATACATACCCTACAATACATACCCTACAATACATACCCTACTATACATACCTTACAATACATACCCTACAATACATACCCTACAATACATACCCTAGAATACATACCCTACAATACATACCCTACAATACATACCCTACAATACATACCCTACAATACATACCGTACAATACATACCCTACAATACATACCCTACAATACATAGCCTACATAACATACCCTACAATACATACCCTAAAATACATACCCTACAATACATACCCTAAAATACATACCCTACAATACATACCCAACAATACATACCCTACAATACATACCCTACAATACATACCCTACCATACTTCCCGCTGGAAAGCGACCACCCAGCGCCCACCCGCCGCCCCCTAAAAGCCGTTTCTTCTGAAAGTGAAAAAATGAATTCATCAACCTACTTTACAGACACTAAAACTTTCAAATTTAATTAACGTGCCCAATTTTTGTCCTACACACCCCACGAAAAATCAACATGAAGCCAATAGCCTGTAGAGCATTTATCGAAAGTATTTGGGTGAAAAAAACAAAGTTTTGGCAGGTTAAAAATTAATTTTCGCAAGTGCAAACACAGGCGTGTTGCTTGAAAATTTCGTGTTTTCAAGCAAAATCCAAACTCGGCTAAAACTGTCCAAAAACAGAGGAAAATCAATAAAACAAAAAAAACAAGCCATATAACTTTAGTTCTCGTGTAAATAAACAGTTATCGAAAGTTTAAATGGAGAAAATCGGCCCAGAACGACCCGAGAAAATCAAAATTGTCTTCGTGTTTTGGTTAGGCCCTCGAGCCGAAAGAAAAACGTGAGGTTAAACAAAACAAAACTCGTGCTATTTTCAGCCAAAAACAATTAAATAAAAGAAATACCTTGAAATAATTGTTCACCAATTGTCTCCACAGGTCTTGACAACAATTGACACGTTTTTACAATTGATTTCCGGCAGGTATTCACATTTAAACCCGAGCAACTTGCCGCCCGTTCAACTAAAAAAGCACGTGCTTCTCCTTGCTCGTTTTGCATCTCATTAACTCCGTCCTCGGAACTTTCTAGAAAGTCGGAACACAAAATGGGCCATATCTCCCGAACCGCTGGGGTTAGAAATTAGCGGAAAGCTTTAGTTTCATCAGCACAATGCAGCGATCATTTCCATACCAATTTGCACCCTTATTGACCCCCAGGAAAAAAGCCTTTGAGTGGCAACGCCCGCTCCTTTGATCCCATTGTTTTTTCGAACGTCGATTGTTCACCAAACAATAGCCCATTGTTCACAGTCGGCGGGTCACGTGTCGACGTAGATTATATAATAGAGACTAGCCGGGGCCCGGTCGCTACGCTCCTCCCCGGAGCCCCCAAGCAACAAAGTTTTAATGTGGTTGGCGCGCTTCGCGCGCTGCATTCGCTACCGCTCATGCCCATAATAATACATACATACATACATACATACACTACATACATACATACATACATACCTACATACATACATACATACATACATACACACATACATACATACATACATACATACATACATACATACATACATACATACATACATACATACATGGGCCGGGTTCGGTCGCTTCGCTCCCTCCCCAGAGCCCGTCAAGTAGACAAAGCTTAATCTGGTTGCGCGCTTCGCGCGCTGCATTCGCTTCCGCTCATGCCGATACATACATACATACCCTACAATACATACCCTACAATGCATACCCTACAATACAAACCTACAATACATACCCTACAATACATACCCTACAATACATAACCTACAATACAAACCCTACAATACATACCCTACAATACATACCCTACAATACATAACCTACAATGCATACCTACAATACATGCCCTACATAACATACCCTACAATAAATAACCTACAATACATACCCTAGATACATACCCTACATATACAAAATACCCTACCAATACAATACCCTTAAATACATACCCACTATACCCACAATAACATACCTACAATACATACCTTACAATACATACTACAATAATACCCTACAATACATACCCTACAATACATACCTACAATACATACCTACATAATACCCTACAATACATACTTACGATACATACCCTAAATACATACCCTAAAATAATACCTAAAATACATACCTACAATACATACCCTACAATGCATACCCTACCATACATACCCTACCATACTTCCCCCTGGCAAGCGACCACCCAGCGCCCACCCTGCCGCCCCCTAAAAGCCGTTTCTTTGAAAGTGTAAAAATGAATTCGTCAAGGTACTTTAAAAACACTAAAACTTTCAAATTAAATTAACGTGGCGAATTTTCGTCCTACAGAACCCACGAAAATATCAAAAAGAAGCTAATAGCTTGGCGAACATTTATCGAAAGTATTTGGGTAAAAAAAACAAAGTTTGGCAGGTTAAAAATTAATTTTCGCAAGTGCAAAACACACGCGTGTTGTTTGAAAATTTCGTGTTTTCCAGCAAAACCCAAATTCGGCCAAAACTGTCCAAAATCAGAGGAAAATCGACAAAACAAAAAAACAAAGCATATAACTTTAGTTCTCGTGTAAATAAACAGTTATCGAAAGTTTAAATGGCGAAATTGTCTTCGTGTTTTGGTTAGGCCCTCGAGCCGAAAGAAAAACATGAGTTGAAACAAAACAAACTCGTGCTATTGAAAGCCAAAAACAATTGAATAAAGGAAATACCTTGAAATAATTGTTCACCAATTGTCTCCACAGGTCCTTAGAACAATTGACAGGTCTTTACAATTGATTTCCGGCACGTATTCACGTTTAAACCCGAGCAACTTGCCGCCCGTTCAACTAAAAAAACACGTGCTTCTCCCTGCTCGTTTTGCATCTCATTAACTCCGTCCTCGGAACTTTCTAGAAGGTCGGAACACAAAATGGGCCATAACTCCCGAACCGCTGGGGTTAGAAATTAGCGGAAAGCTTTAGTTTCATCAGCACAACGCAGCGATCATTTCCATACCAATTTGCAGCCTTATTGACCGCCAGAAAAAAAGCCTTTGACTGGCAACGCCCGCTCCTTTGATCCCATTGTTTGGTCGAACGTCGATTGTTCACCAAACAATAGCCCATTGTTCACAGTCGGCCGGTCACGTGATGTACAATTTTATATATTATAGACTAGCCGGGGGCACTCGCTACGCTCGCTTCCCGGAGCCCCTCAACTACAAAAAGTTTAATGTGGTTGGCGCGCTTCGCGCGCTGCATTCGCTCCCGCTCATGCCCATACATACATACATACATACATACATATACATACATACTACATACATAAATACATACTACATACATACATACATACACCATACATACATTACATACATACATACATACATGAGCCGGGTTCGGTCGCTTCGCTCCCTCCCCGGAGCCCATCACATAAACAAAGCTTAATCTGGTGGGCGCGCTTCACGCGCTGCATTCGCTGCTGCTCATGCCCATACATACATACATACATACATACCCTACAATACACACCCTACAATACATACCCTACAATACATACCCTACAATACATACCCTAGACTACATACCCTACAATACATACCCTACAATACATACCCTACATACATACCCTACAATACATACTCTACAATACATACCCTACAATACAAACCCTACAATACATACCCTACAATACATACCCTACAATACATACCCTACAATAAATACCCTACAATACATACCCTACAATACATACCTTACGATACATACCCTACAATACATACCCTACAATACATACCTTACAATACATACCCTACAATACATACCCTACAATACATACCCTACAATACATACCCTACAATACATATCCTACAATACATAACCTACATAACATACCCTACAATACATACCCTAAAATACATACCCTACAATACATACCCAACAATACATACCCTACAATACATACCCTACAATACATACCCTAAATACATACCCTACAATACATACCCTACAATACATACCCAACAATACATACACTACAATACATACCCTACAATACATACCCTACCATACTTCCCGCTGGCAAGCGACCACCCAGCGCCCACCCTGCCGCCCCCCTAAAAGCCGTTTCTTCTGAAAGTGAAAAAATGAATTCATCAACCTACTTTACAGACACTAAAACTTTCAAATTAAATTAACGTGGCGAATTTTCGTCCTACAGAACCCACGAAAATATCAAAAAGAAGCTAATAGCTTGGCGAAAATTTATCGAAAGTATTTGGGTGAAAAAAACAAAGTTTTGGCAGGTTAAAAAATAATTTTCGCAAATGCAAAACACACGCGTGTTGCTTGAAAATTTCGTGTTTTCCAGCAAAACCCAAACTCGGCCAAAACTGTCCAAAATCAGAGGAAAATCGACAAAAGAAAAAAAACAAAGCCATATAACTTTAGTTCTCGTGAAAATAAACAGTTATCGAAAGTTTAAATGGACAAAATCGGCCCAGAACGACCCGAGAAAATCAAAATTGTCCTCTTGTTTTTGTTAGGCCCTCGGCTTCAACACAAAAAACGTGAGGTTAAACAAAACAAAACTCGTGCTATTTAAAGCAAAAAACAATTGAATAAAGGAAATACCTTGAAATAATTGTTCACCAATTGTCTCCACAGGTCTTGACAACAATTGACACGTCTTTACAATTGATTTCTGGCACGTATTCACGTTTAAACCCGAGCAACTTGCCGCCCGTTCAACTAAAAAAACACGTGCTTCTCCCTGCTCGTTTTGCATCTCATTAACTCGGTCCTCGGAACTTTCTAGAAGGTCGGAACACAAAATGGGCCATAACTCTGGAACCGCTGGGGTTAGAAATTAGCGGAAAGCTTTAGATTCATCAGCACAACGCAGCGATCATTTCCATACCAATTTGCGCCCTTATTGACCCCCAGAAAAAAAGCCTTTGAGTGGCAACGCCCGCTCCTTTGATCCCATTGTTTTTTCGAACGTCGATTGTTCAAGAAACAATAGCCCATTGTTAACAGTCGGCCGGTCACGTGATGTACAATTTTATTATATATAGACTAGCCGGGGGCCCGGTCGCTTCGCTCCCTCCCCGGAGCCCCCCAAGCGACAAAAGCTTAATGTGGTTGGCGCGCTTCGCGCGCTGCATTCGCTCCCGCTCATGCCCATACATACATACATACATACATACATACATACATACATACATACATACATACATACATACATACATACATACATACATACATACATACATACATACATACATACATACATACATACATACATACATACATACATACATACATACATACATACATACATACATAACATACATACATACATACATACATGAGCCGGGTTCGGTCGCTTCGCTCCCTCCCCGGAGCCCGTCAAGTAAATAAAGCTTAATCTGGTTGGCGCGCTTCGCGCGCTGCATTCGCTACCGCTCATGCCCATACATACATACATACATACATACATACATACCCTACAATACATACCCTACGATACATACCCTACAATACATACCCTACATAACATACCCTACAATACATAGCCTACAATACATAGCCTACAATACATACCCTACAATACATACCCTACAATACATACCCTACGATACATACCCTACAATACATACCCTACATAACATACCCTACAATACATACCCTACAATACATACCCTACAATACATACCCTACAATACATACCCTACAATACATACCCTACAATACATACCCTACAATACATACCCTACAATACATACCCTACAATACATACCTTACGATACATAGCCTACATAACATACCCTACAATACATACCCTACAATACATACCCTACGATACATAGCCTACAATACATACCCTACAATACATACCCTACAATACATACCCTACATAACATACCCTATAATACATACCCTACAATACATACCCTACAATACATACCCCTACAATACATACCCTACAATACATACCCTACGATACATACCTTACAATACATACCTTACTTAACATACCCCACTATACATACCCTACAATACATACCCTACAATACATACCCTACAATACAAACCCTACAATACAAACCCTACAATACATACCCTACAATACATACCTTACAATACATACCCTACAATACATACCCTACATAACATACCCTACAATACATACCCTACAATACATACCCTACATAACATACCCTACGATACATACCTTACAATACATACCCTACAATACATACCCTACATTACATACCCTACAATACATACCCTAAAATACATACCTTACAATACATACCCTACAATACATACCCTACGATACATACCTTACAATACATACCTTACAATACATACTTTACAATACATACCCTACAATACATACCCTACAATACATACCTTACAATACATACCCTACAATACATACCCTACAATACATACCCTACAATACATACCCTAAAATACATACCTTACAATACATACCCTACAATACATACCCTACGATACATACCTTACAATACATACCTTACAATACATACTTTACAATACATACCCTACAATACATACCCTACAATACATACCTTACAATACATACCTTACAATACATACCTTACAATACATACCTTAGAATACATACCCTACGATACATACCCTACGATACATACCTTACAATACATACCCTACAATACATACCTTACAATATATACCTTAGAATACATACCCTACGATACATACCCTACGATACATACCCTACGATACATACCTTACAATACATACCCTACAATACATACCCTACAATACATACCCTACAATACATACAATACAATACATACCCTACAATACATACCCAACGATACATACCCTACAATACATACCCTATAATACACACGACGCCACATTTCTAAAGAAAGTAAAGGTGGGAGGTCGAATCTTCCCCCCTGCCATGCGATCGCCCCGCGCCCACGCTGCCGCCCCCCTGAAAGCCGCTTCCAAAAGTTGATAGCTTCAGTGTGAAGTTTGAAAAAAAAAGTTGCCTTCAAAAATTTAATCAATCCTGGAAAGTTTAAACTCAATCTGTAATAAAAAATATATCAAACTGTAGCTAAGGAAACAGCGAATCCGATAAATATATTCAGATTTCTTAACAGTGTTGTTTTGAATTTTAAGAGAGTATTTAGTGCAGCCCAACACAAAAGCCGTGAAAAAATTTATTCATCAGCCAACTTTAAGAACACAAAAATTCCCCTAACTTGGTCAAAATTTGTCCATTTGAACTCAAATTACAGCAGCATGAAGCTAATACCTTGGCAAATAAATATCGAAAGTATTTGGGTGCATATGAAAAGCTTTTCGCAATTTTAGTTGTAAATTTTTGAAGTCCAAGACATGATTTTCTTGACCAAAATTGGCAGTGAAATCAAACCCCTGCAAAAAATATCATTTCAAACACGATTCACCAAGTTTCAAATTAAATTAACGTGGCCAATTTTTGTCCTACAGAACCCACGAATATATCAACATGAAGCTAATAGCTTGGCGAACATTTATCGAAAGTATTTGGGTGAAAAAACAAAGTTTTGGCAGGTTAAAAAATGATTTTTGCAAATGCAAAACACACGCGTGTTGCTTGAAAATTTCGTGTTTTCCAGCAAAATCCAAACTCGGCTAAAACTGTCCAAAAACAGAGGAAAATCAACAAAACAAAAAAAACAAAGCCAGATAACTTTAGTTCTTGTGTAAATAAACAGTTATCGAAAGTTTAAATGGAGAAAATCGGCCTAGAACGACCCGAGAAAATCAAAATTGTCTTCCTGTTTTGGTTAGGCCCTCGAGCCGAAAGAAAAACGTGAGGTTAAACAAAACAAAACTCGTGCTATTTTCAGCCAAAAACAATGAAATAAAAGAAATACCTTGAAATAATTGTCCACACTTTGTCTCCACAGGTCCTGAGAACAATTGACATGTCTTTACAATTGATTTCCGGCACGTATTCACGTTTAAATCTGAGCAACTTGCCGCCCGTTCAACTAAAAAAACACGTGCTTCTCCCTGCTCGTTTTGCATCTCATTAACTCGGTCCTCGGAACTTTCTAGAAAGTCGGAACACAAAATGGGCCATAACTCCCGAACCGCTTGGAGTAGAAATTAGCCACATACTTTACTGTCATCAGCACAATGCAGCGATCATTTTGATGCCAATTTGCACCCTTATTGACCCCCAGGAAAAAAGCCTTTTTGATTACAACGAAATCCCTTTGATCCCATTGTTTGGTAGAACGTCGATTGTTCAAAAGACAATGGTCATTGTTCAGCAAACAATAGCTCATTGTTCAGAGTCGGCGGGTCACGTGTGATCACATTTTATTATATATAGACTAGCCGGGGGCGCTCGCATACGCTCGCTTCCCGGAGCCCCCCAAGCAACAAAAGTTTAATGTGGTTGGCGCACTTCGTGCGCTGCATTCGCTACCGCTCATGCCCATACATACATACATACATACATACATACATACCCTACAATACATACCCTCCAATACATACCCTACAATACATACCCTACACTACAGACCCTACAATACATACCCTACAATACATACCCTACAATACATACCCTACAATACATACCCTACAATACATACCATACAATACATACCCTACAATACATACCCTACTATACATACCCTACAATACATACCCTGCAATACATACCCTACTTTACATACCCTACAATACATACCCTACAATACATACCCTACAATACATACCTTACAATACATACTCTACAATACAAACCCTACAATACATACCCTACAATATGTAGCGTGCCGCTATTGTAGATTGCAGCATTCGTTGTAAGTATTGCCGCCAATAAGGCCGGCACTTAATGACACTTGATATTTTCTTATAACACTAAATATCTTCTTCTTATTTACTTTTAATACCTTCCTCGGCAGCCTTATAATATGTATATGAATTAGAATTGAACCTTGTACCCTGAGTAAATATATAACTTGGAGCTGAGCGTTAAAGAATCAGAATTATACAGTTACTGCTTAGAACGGTTGTCGTTTTGTGCTTGTTCTTCTCTCTGCGAATCCTAAACGCTACATCTGGTGACAGGAGCTAGAGCTGAAGATCCAAGCTGTCCTCGACGATGTCTGTTTCTATTATTCCCGAGAAATTCGAATCTGGTGATTTTGTGGCCTGGCTTCGTAATTTTGAGTGCTGTGCTTCTGCTAACGGATGGAAGGATGAAGATAAACTGAAGAAATTGCCTGCATTTCTGAAGGGGCCAGCTGCTGCTCATTTCCATGGTCTTGTCGCTGAGCAAAAGGCAAGCTATGCTACGTTGTCGGCTCATCTCAAGAAAGCATTGTGTCCAGTCGTGAACCGTGAATTGTTCTACGCTGAGTTTGACTGCCGAAAGTTGCGACCCACAGAAGATCCGAATTTGTTGCTGTGGGATCTTGAAGATCTTCTACGCAAAGCCGAACCTGATTTGTCCGACGACGCACGTGCTGCCCTGCTGGCGCGGCAATTTATGAAAAGTTTGCCGCACGATATTCGTCTGCGTCTGTTAGAAGGCAACCCTACGCCGTCGCTGCAAGACATGCGTGAGTTCGTCGAACGTTACCGAGCCGTTCATCACTTTCGCCGGGATGAGTCGCCTGTCTTGAGCACCAGTGCTGTGCCCAACGCTGCTCCGCCGGATGACTTTCGAGATGCCATCACAAGTTTGACTGCCGCCATTGCAAACTTGACGAAAAATCAAGAAAAGCTTCAGGCTGCTGTTTCTCAGCAACAACAACAGCCACGTCAGCCAAATGCAACACCGAGATCAAGATGGCCGTCCCAAGACACCAGCAACAGTCGTGCTCCACGCCGTTGTTTCAACTGCAACCAAGTGGGACATTTTGCTCGAGAGTGTCCATGGGATGTCAACTGTTCGTTGTGCCGTGGATGGGGGCATAGCCGTGACCAATGTGCCAACAACTTCGTGAACGCCGACCACCGCAACGCTGCTCAAGAAACTGTGCCTAGGCCACTAGCTTCTTCTACAAATGTAAGTCGAAATTCAGTATCTGTTGGTAATGTAGGTAATGCAGTATCTTCTTCTTCTTCTGCACGTTCTTTAAACTTCAACGGGGTGCCTCAGTAAAGGGCTGTATTGACGGTCACCCCAATGTTTTTGTCTTGGCCTCTAGTTTTCCCTTGAGCTCTCAGCCCCTTGTCCAATGTTTTTTGAATGGGTCTACAGTTAGCGCCTTAATTGATACAGGCTCAATGAAATCGTTTATTAGCAAGAGTGTTTTCCAAAACTTGCAGTCCTCACCGCCGCTTGATCCAGTCGATTTAAACTGTGTAGGTGTTACTGGCCAGCCTTTGCCTGTTGATGGCTCGGCTCGGTTTAATTTGTCTTTTGCTAGTGTTCATCAGCACTCCTACTCAGGTGAATTTTTAATTTCATCTCAATTAATTCAACCGTTACAATGCATATTAGGTTGGGATTTCTTAACAGGCAATGGCCTACAGTTGTCATATAAAACAAATGGCACTTATTCTTTAGAGGGTAAGCATGGGTCCACACCCTTAGTTCCCCTTACTGATAAACAGGAGAACCCAGCTAGTGCACCAGAATCGTGTTGTCTGACCCAGTCTACGAATAGGTGTTCTGTTAATGTAGAGTTAGTTAGTAGTGTTTGCATTCCGGCACGTACTGAAATTTTAGTTAGCGGCAAAATTCCGCGCGGCGCTCGCGATCAATTAGGCATGCTTTCACCTTTTGATTCTGATTCTAAATTACCACAACATGTTTTACCGGCTTATTTAATATGTCAAGCGCAGTCATGTAATGTGCCCGTCCGTTTAATGAATACGTCAAGTTTTGATATCGAGTTGCAAACAGGTCAGAGTATTTGTCAATTTTGTCCCGTTGTTGAAATACCTTGTGATACCGCCAATCAACCGTTATATCCGGTACTTTCTTCTGTAGAAGCCAAAAATAAAATTCGGGGCGATATTGAAAACGCATTAAGCAAAGATCTTAGCTCTGCCGACCGACAAATGATATTAAATACGCTACTCGCATTTTCTGATGTTTTTGCTGAAAATCTAGGCCATACTGATGTCATTGAACACCAGATAGATACTGGGGTTGCTCACCCAATTAGACAATACCCCCGCCGCCTTCCGTACGCATTTCGCGAGGAAACTAGAAAACAGGTTCAGGACATGCTTGACCAGGGGGTAATCCAACCGAGTAAAAGTCCGTGGGCCTCCCCTATTGTGCTTGTAAAAAAGAAGGATGGTAGCTATCGTTTTTGCATAGATTATCGCAAGCTTAATTCGGTCAGCAAGAAAGATGCACATCCGTTGCCTAGGGTTGATGATCTATTAGATGCACTGCACGGCTCGTGCATTTTTAGTACTTTAGATTTACCTTCTGCCTATTGGCAGATTAGCGTTGATCCGCAGGACCGCGAAAAAACCGCTTTTATTACGCCCGACGGCTTATGGGAATTTCTCCGTCTTCCCTTTGGTGTTTCTGGGGGGTGTGCCACGTTCCAACGAGCGATTGAAATTGTTTTGTCAGGACTAACATATGATACATGTTTATGTTATTTTGATGACGTCATCATACCGTCTTCTAGCATAGACCAACACTGCGAGCGGTTAGCCTTAGTATTGTCTCGTTTCCGCCAGCATAATTTGCGCGTTAAAGCCACTAAGTGTCATTTTGGTGCGGCTAGTGTATTATTTCTTGGTCACATAGTTTCCGCGCAGGGTATACACACCGATCCAAAAAAACTGGAAGCTGTTTCACAGCTTTCCAATCCTACTAACGTAGAGCAGGTCCGATCATTTCTAGGGTTAGCAGGGTATTATCGCCGCTTTATTCCGCATTTTGCTACCGTAACCGCCCCGCTTGTTGCGCTTACCAAAAAATCCGTCAAGTTTTCATGGGGTCAATTAGAACAAACCGCATTTAACACTATTCAAGCGCAGTTGTGCAAGTCGCCTATTTTAGCGTATCCACGCCTTGATCAACCGTTTGTTCTCCAGACTGACGCTTCTGATTTAGGCCTTGGTGCCATCTTAACGCAATTTAATTCCGCCGGGCAGGAACATGTTATTTCATATGCAAGTCGAACCCTTACTGCTCGCGAAGCAAACTATTCTGCTACCGAAAAGGAAGCTCTAGCTGTTGTTTTTGCGGTTGACCATTTTCGGCCTTATTTGCTAGGCAAGCATTTCACCGTAGTGACAGACCATAGCGCGTTGCGTTGGTTAAACTCAGTCGAACCCAAGGGCCGCATAGCGCGTTGGCTTATGACCTTGCAAGAATACACTTTTGATATCAAGCATAGGCCCGGTTCCGCAAACGCTAACGCTGACGCGTTGTCGCGGTTTTTGCCCGAAAAGCCTAAAAACTCGGTTCAGACTTGCGCCACTACTGCTTCGCCGTCTTATAATCTTTTTGACGCACAGCGTAGCGATAGTCGCTTACACACTATAATTGATTTGAAATTAGCAAAACTGCCAAAACCACCGCTATTTGCTTGGCGTAATGACCCTGTATTAAAAGCCTTTTGGCATTGCTGGACACCTTGCATATTGTAAACGGGTTGCTCGTTAAAAGTCCGCATGAAAAGCAATTGTTACCAGAGTACTCGTTTGTCATTCCGACTGAATTGATTCCATCGGTGCTGCACGGTATTCATAGCAACCCACTTTCTGGTCATCTAGGCATTAAGCGAACTATTTTACGCACCAAAAACCGTTTTTTCTGGCCTATGATGAAACAACACATTGTTGATTTTGTTCGTTCTTGCCAAACTTGTGCGCAAAATAAATCCGACTTTAGTCGTAATCCTGCACCCATGCAGCCTTTAACCGTGAGTGAGCCTCTTGTATTTTGGGCCATGGACTATATGGGCCACTCCCTGAAACCGCTAGGGGTAATAAACATCTACTCGTAGTTATGGACCATTTCACTAAGTGGTGCGAAATATTTCCCACGCCCGATCAAAAGCACGCACCGTAGCCGAAATTTAGTTTCTCGCGTTTTCAGTCGATTTGGTCCGCCTACTATTATTCATTCCGACCAAGGCCGCAATTTGAAAGTCACCTTATGCAGGAAATTTGCGATATAATGGGCACGCATAAATCACGCACTACTGCCTATCATCCACAGTGTGACGGGCAGGTTGAGCGTCAGAACCGCACTATTCAAGACATGCTTGCGTCTATTGCGTCTGCGCATAAGGATGACTGGGATATTTGGGTAAGTCTTGTAGCTTACGCTTATAACACTAGCGTTCACGAATCTACTGGGTTTAGTCCATACGAACTAGTTTTCGGTCGCGAAGCGCGCACACCGCTGGAATTAGATCTTAGCTTACCATTAAAAAACCCTTCTGATCAATCTGAATATTCGCAGACGATAAGACAAAAGCTGCAGAGTATCAAGCGGACTGCGCAACAAAACTTAGATCAAAGTCGTGCTAGGCAGAAAAGTTATTACGATCGACGTGTAGCTGAATGGAATCCTCATCCAGTCGGTAGTTCCGTATGGCTGCGTCGCCCCAAAACGTGGAAGTTTGGGAAAAGGTGGCTCGGCCCGTACGAAATTCTTGCCAACCGGGGGTGAATTATTGGATACGTTGCGCAGACGGTAAAACTAAGGTAGTTCACCATGATAATCTTAAGGTCAGCGTTGTGCCATCCGGGCGAGGTGAGCCGCACTGCCCAGTAACTGAGTCGGCAGAAAATCAAGTTGTGGTCGGGGAACCTGCTATTGTAGAGGAAAACACACCCTTGTTTGTTTCGAACCCTGAGCCTGTCCCAGGTATCCCGGCGGGTAGCCCTGTGCGCGGAAACCCTGTGCACCCCCCTAATGACCGCACTCGACCCGCACGACTGAGGCAAAATCCGCCGTTGAGGTTTGGAGAACTTCTTTATAACTAATTAAGGGGGGATGGTGTAGCGTGCCGCTATTGTAGATTGCAGCATTCGTTGTAAGTATTGCCGCCAATAAGGCCGGCACTTAATGACACTTGATATTTTCTTATAACACTAAAAATCTTCTTCTTATTTACTTTTAATACCTTCCTCGGCAGCCTTATAATATGTATATGAATTAGAATTGAACCTTGTACCCTGAGTAAATATATAACTTGGAGCTGAGCGTTAAAGAATCAGAATTATACAGTTACTGCTTAGAACGGTTGTTGTTTTGTGCTTGTTCTTCTCTCTGCGAATCCTAAACGCTACAAATACATACCCTACAATACATACCCTACAATACATGCCCTACAATACATACCCTACATAAAACCCTACTATATATACCTAAATACATACCCTACAATATACCCTACAATACATACCCTACTGCATACCCTAATAATCCTACATTACCCACAATACATACCCTACAATACATACCCTGAATAAACCCTACATACATACCTACATACAACCTACATACCCTACTACAATACATACCCTACAATACATACCCTACATACATACCCTACAATACTACCACTACCAATACATACCCTACGATACATTCCCTACATACATACCCTACAATACATAACCTACAATTACTACTATACCTACTAACATACCCACATACATACCCTACAATACAATACCCTACAATACATACCCTCAAATACATACCCTACAATACATACCCTTACAATACATACCCTACAATACATACCCTACATACATACCCTACATACATACCCTACAATACAAACCTACAATAATACCCTACAATACATACCTTACAATACATACCCTATATACATACCCTACAATACATACCCTACAAACATACCCTACAATACATACCCTACAATACATAACCTACAATACATAACTACAATACATACCCTACATACATACCCTACATACATACCCACACTACATACCCTACAATACATACCCACCTACATACCCTACAATACATACCCTACCTACATACCTACAATACATACCCTACAATACATACCCTACAATACTTCCCTACAATACATACCTACAATACATACCCTACGATACATACCCTACGATAACTACCCTACAATACATACCCTACAATACATACCCTAGAATACATACCTACGATACATACCCTACAATACATACCTACAATAATACCCTACAATACATACCCTACAATAATACCACACAATACATACCCTACAATAAATACCCTACAATACATACCCTACAATACATACCCTACATACTACCTACAATACTACCCTACAATACAAACCCTACAATATACCCTACAATACATCCTTACAATACATACCCTATAATACATCCTACAATACATACCTACAATAACATACCCTACAATACATACCCTACAATACATAACCTAATACATAACTACAATACATACCCTACAAAACATGCCCTACATAACATACCCTACAATACATACCATACAATACAACCTACAATACAACCCTACATACATACCCTACAATGCATACCCTACAATACAAACCCTACAATACATACCCTACAATACATACCCTACAATACATAACCTACAATACAAACCTACAATACATACCCTACAATACATACCCTACAATACATAACCTACAATACATACCCTACAATACATGCCTACATAACATACCCTACAATACATACCATACAATACATAACCTACAATACAAACCCTACAATACATACCCTACAATGCATACCCTACAATACAAACCCTACAATACATACCCTACAATACATACCTGCAATACATAACCTACAATACAAACCCTACAATACATAACCTACAATACATACCTACAATACATACCCTACAATACATAACCTACAATACATACCCTACAACACATGCCCTACATAACATACCCTACAATACATACCATACAATACATAACCTACAATACAAACCTAAATACTACCCTACAATGCATACCCTACAATACAAACCCTACAATACATACCTACAATACATACCCTACAATACTACACCTCTACATACCCTACATAATACCCTACAATACATACCCTACAATACATACCCTACAATACATACTACATAATACCTACAATACATACCTACAATACAAACCCTACAATAAATACCCTACAATAAATACCCTACAATACATACCCTACAAACATACCCTACATAACATACCCTACAATACATACCTACAATACATACCCTACAATAAATACCTTACAATACATACCCTACAATAAATACCCTACAATACATACCCTACATAACATACCTACTATACATACCTACAATACATACCCTACAATAAATACCATACAATACATACCCTACAAATAATACCCTACATACATACCCTACAATACATACCCTACAATACATACCCTACATACATACCCTACGATACAAACCCTACAATAAATACCCTACAATACATACCCTATAAATACCCTACAATAAATACCCTACAATAATACCCCACAATGAATACCCTACAATACATACCCTACGATACATACCCTACGATACATTACCTACAATACATACCCTACAATACATACCTTACAATACATACCCTACAATACATACCCTACAACACATACCCTACATAACCTACCCTACAATACATACCTACAATACATACCTTACAATACATACCCTACGATACATACCCTACGATACATACCCTACAATACATACCCTACATAATACCCTACAATAAATACCCTACAATACATCCTACAATAAATACCATACAATACATACCTACAATAAATACCCTACAATACATACCCTACAATACATACCCTACATACATACCCTACAATACCTACCCTACATACAACCCTACAATAAATACCCTACAATACATACCTTACAATACATACCTATAATACATACCCTACAATACATACCCTACAATACATACCTACAATACATACCCTACAATACATAACCTACAATACATAACTTACAATACATACCCTACAAACATGCCCTACATAACATACCCTACAATACATACCATACAATACATAACCTACAATACAACCCTACAATACATACCCTACAATGCATACCCTACAATACAAACCCTACAATACATACCTACAATACATACCCTACAATACATAACCTACAATACAAACCCTACTTACATACCCTACAATACATACCCTACAATACATAACCTACAATACATACCCTACAATACATGCCCTACATAACATACCTACAATACATACCATACAATACAATAACCTACAATACAAACCCTACAATACATACCCTACAATGCATACCCTACAATACAAACCCTACAATACATACCCTACAATACATACCCTGCAATACATAACCTACAATACAACCCTACATACACCTACAATACATACCCTACAATACATACCCTACAATACATAACCTACAATACATACCCTAAACACATGCCCTACATAACATACCCTACAATACATACCATACAATACATAACCTACAATACAAACCCTACAATACATACCCTACAATGCATACCCTACAATACAAACCTACAATACATACCCTACAATACATACCCTACAATACATACCCTACATATACCCTACAATACATACCCTACAATACATACCCTACAATACATACCTACAATACATACCCTACATACTACCCTACCATACATACCTACAATACAAACCCTACAATAAATACCCTACAATAAATACCCTACAATACATACCCTACAACACATACCCTACATAACATACCCTACAATACATACCCTACAATACATACCCTACAATAAATACCTTACAATACATACCTACAATAAATACCCTACAATACATACCCTACAGAACATACCCTACTATACATACCCTACAATACATACCTACAATAATACCATACAATACATACCCTACAATAAATACCCTACAATACATACCCTACAATACATACCCTACAATACATACCCTACATACATACCTACGATACAAACCCTACAATAAATACCCTACAATACATACCCTACAATAATATACCCTACAATAAATACCCTACAATAAATACCCCACAATAAATACCTAATACATACCCTACGATACATACCCTACGATACATACCCTACAATACATACCCTACAATACATACCTTACAATACATACCCTACAATACATACCCTACAACACATACCTACATAACCTACCCTACAATACATACCCTACAATACATACTTACAATACATACCCTACGATACATACCCTACGATACTACCCTACAATACATACCCTACAATACATACCCTAGAATACATACCTACGATACTACCCTACAATATTACCCTACAATAAATACCCTACAATACATACCTACAATAAATACCATACAATACATACCTACAATAAATACCCTACAATACATACCCTACAATACATACCCTAATACATACCCTACAATACCTACCCTACAAACACCCTACAATAAATACCCTAATAATACCTTACAATACATCCCTATACATACCCTACAATACATACCTACAATACATACCCTACAATACAACCCTACAATACATAACCTACATACATAACTTTCAAAACATACCCACATACATACCCTACAATACATACCCTACACTACATACCCTACAATACATACCTACAATACATACCCTACAATAATACCCTACAATACATACCCTACAACATAACTTACAATATACCCTACAATACATACCCTACAATACATACCCTACATACATACCTACAATACATACATACAATATACCCTACAATACAACCTACATACATACCCTACAATACATACCTACAATGCATATCCTACAATACATACCTTACAATACATACCCTACAATACATACCCTACAATACATACCCTACAATACATACCCTACGCATTCCTACAATACATACCCTACAATACAAACCTAATACATACCCTACACTACATACCCTAATAACCTACCTAC
>RQOL01000105.1:0-24409 GCA_013076295.1 Sanderia malayensis
AAGCGCATTGTGAAAATTTTAGAGGGGCACCAAAGTGAAATGCTTCTGAACACGCATTCGAAAATTCGTGATATAAAAGGGTTTCAAATACAGCAGATCATGAAAGTTTTCAATCAATTCACTCACATGTGACACGCCAAATCGACGACTTTCGTGTTTTGAATTGCAGGTCAGTGAATCCATGTGAAGTGGGATTTGCCGTGCTTCTCCGCACGCCCTGCTTCAATGCAATACGAAAATAGCTGTTTTTGAGTGTGGCCAGTTAGACTTTCACATGGGAATCTGCAAAAATCGATTTAGAATTTTAGTATTGATCCATCAGAGCTGTTTGAAACAAATCAGAGTCAATTTATAGAGAATATGATTGAGATTTCGAAAATATATTGCACGGCTGGAGAAATTTGAAAAGCGAGTTGTTGATCACGGAATCTGAGCTGAATAAAACAATACAGCTGAGGGGAAATATAGAAAAAACTTAGCCACTCACCAGTGAAGTTCTTTGGGAAACAGTTGCAAATAGCAAGTTTCAAGTAAAATTCCAGTTGATTGCAGGAAGGGCAGAATAGCTGTTAGACAACTGCATGTGCTTTGAATGGCTTCGTTTCAGTGAAATCACAAAATCGTCGTTTCTGAAATTCGTTCTTTAGATGGTTGCATCCAGACCTGTAATTATAAAAGCAGAAATTGACAATTCACGGTTTTAGCATTCGATTTAGCATTGAAAAGATTTGTAAAGCAAAAAATTATTCAGAATTTTAGATCGCCTAAAAGTTCTGTAAACAACGGATCAGAATAAATCGAAAACAAAATAAAAATAATACAGGAGTTTAGTAGAGGCAAATGGAAACAACTTAGCAACTTACCAGTAAATCCCGAGAAGCTTTTGGTTTGAAAACTCGAGTAAAACGGCAGCAAAAATAAAACGCAGCCACAGAACGAAATAATTTCATTCGGTTTGTCCCGTCCCAAATTCGAAAATGGACATCCACTGCACGCTCGCTCAAGGAAGGAAGGAACTTCCTCGTCAATCAAAGGCCAGAATAACAATAGACGCGACCGGATTAGTGTCAAACGCAACAGGGATTGATTGTTTCGAAAACGGTAAACAACGCACGATCGATCTTTCCAGAAGCATGACATCATCCAGACGCAATAATTGTCAGGGGGTCGCACGGCACAACGCGTTTTGTTCGACGCGATGCTTTAGTACGCGAGGAAGCTCGGGACACGTCCCCTGGCACGCAAAACAAAAGCCTCGGCACTGCAGGATCTGACAAAGTGCACAAAGCAAACTTCAAACGAAAACAAAGGGCGGAAGAATTTTCGAGGTAGAAACTTGAAAATATCTGGAAAACGAAAGGGAATTTCGAAAAAGAAAATACGTAATAGTAATATAGACGTCAGTGGGAACATATCTGAGTGGTTTTCCAGAAGAACAGATCGGGGAAATTTGAGGAGTAGTGACAACAAAGTCGGTCGGTTGGTGGCCTTTGAGCGTTGTTTCCGTCACCGCTCACGTTGTATATATATGTAGAGGACTATTCTACGATACATACCCTACAATACATACTCTACAATATACACCCTACAGTACATACCCTACAATACATACCCTACAATACATACTGTACAATACATACCCTACAATAAATACCCTACAATACATACCTTAAATACATACCCTACAATACCTACCCTACAATACATAATAAAAAAACCTAAAAAACCTAATAAAAAAGCACCTGCTTCTCCTTGCTCGTTTTGCATCTCATTAACTCAGTCCTCGGAACTTTCTAGAAAGTCGGAACACAAAATGGGCCATAACTCCCGAACCACTTGGAGAAGAAATTAGCCACATACTTTACTGTCATCAGCACAATGCAGCGATCATTTCTATACCAATTTGCACCCTTATTGACCTCCAAAGAAAAAGCCTTTATGGATACAACGAAATTCCTTTGATCCCATTGTTAGGTCGAACGTCGATTGTTCACCAAACAATAGGTCATTGTTCACAGTGGGCCGGGTATCAATTGTAAGGTATGTAAAATACATACCCTACATAACATACCCTACAATACATACCCTACAATACATACCCTACAATACATACCCTACATAACATACCCTACAATACATACCCTACAATACATACCCTACAATACATACCCTACAAACATACCTACAATACATACCTACAATACATACCCTACAACACATATACCCTACATAACATACCCTACACACATACCCTACAATACATACCCTACATACATAACTACAATACATACCCTACAATACATATACCACACAATATACATATAAATACATATACATATACATATAATACACAATACATATACCCTACAATAAATACCCTACAATACATACCCTACAATACATACCCTACAATACATACCCTACATACATACCCTAAAATACATACCTACACAATACATACCTACAACCATACCCTACATAATACCCTACAATACACACGACACCACATTTCTAAAGAAAGTAAAGGTGGGAGGTCGAATCTTCCCCCATGCCAAGCGACCGCCCCGGGCCCACGCTGCCCCCTGAAAGCCGCTTCCGAAAGTTGATAGCTTCAGTGTGAAGTTTGAGAAAATTAGTTCCTATCAAAATATAATCCATCCTGGAAAATTTAAACTCAATCTGCAAAAAAATATATATCAAACTGTAGCTAAGAATACAGCGAATCCGATAAATATATTCACATTTCTTAACAGTTTTGTTTTGAATTTTAAGAGAGTATTTAGTGCAGCCCAACACAAAACCCGTGGAAAATTTATTCATCAGCCAACTTTAAAAACACAAAATTCCCCTAACTTGGTCAAACTTTGTCCATTTTAACTCAAATTACACCAACATGAAGCTGCTACCTTGGCGAATACGTATCCAAAGTAATTGGGTGCATTTGAAATGCTTTTCGCAATTTTAGTTGTACATTTTTGAAGTCCAAGGCATGATTTTCTTCATCAAAAATAGCCGTGAAATCAAACCCGTGAAAAAAATAGCATTTAAACACGATTCACCAACTTTGAAATTAAATGAGCGTGCCAATTTTTGTCCTACACACCCCACGAAAATATCAACATGAAGCTAATAGCTTGGCGAACATTTATCGAAAGTATTTGGGTGAAAAAAACAAAGTTTTGGCAGGTTAAAAATTAATTTTCGCAAATGCAAAACACACGCTTGTGGCAAGAAAATTTCGTGTTTTCCAGCAAAACCCAAACTCGGCCAAAACTGTCCAAAAACAGAGGAAAATCAACAAAACAAAAAAACAAAGCCATATAACTTTAGTTCTTGTGTAAATAAACAGTTATCGAAAGTTTAAATGGAGAAAATCGGCCCAGAACGACCCGAGAAAATCAAAATTGTCTTCGTGTTTTGGATAGGCCCTCGAGCCGAAAGAAAAACGTGAGGTGAAACAAAACAAAACTCGTGCTATTTAAAGCCAAAAACAATTGAATAAAGGAAATACCTTGAAATAATTGTCCACCAATTGTCTCCACAGGTCCTGACAACAATTGACACGTCTTTACAATTGATTTCCGGCACGTATTCGTGTTAAACCCGAGCAAGTTGCCGCCCGTTCAACTAAAAAAACACGTGCTTCTCCCTGCTCGTTTTGCATCTCATTAACTCTGTCCTCAGAACTTTCTAGAAGGTCGGAACACAAAATGGGCCATAACTCCCGAACCGTTTGGAGAGAAATTAGCCATACTTTACTGTCATCAGCACAATGCAGCGATCATTTTTATACCAATTTGCACCCTTATTGACCTCCAAAAAAAAGCCTTTATGGATACAACGAAATTCCTTTGATCCCATTGTTCGGTCGAACGTCGATTGTTCACCAAACAATAGGTCATTGTTCACAGTGGGCCGGGTATGCATTGTAAGGTATGTAAAATACATACCTTACAATGCATACCCTACAATACATACCCTACATACCATACCCTACAATACATACCCTACAATACATACCCTACAATACATACCCTACAATACATACCTTACAATACATACCCTACAATACATACCCTACAATACATACCTTACAATACATACCCTAAAATACATACCTTACAATGCATACCCTACAATACATACCCTACATAACATACCCTACAATACATACCCTACAATACATACCCTACAATACATACCCTACAATACATACCTTACAATACATACCCTACAATACATACCCTACAATACATACCCTACAATACATACCCTACAATACATACCTTACAATACATACCCTACAAAACATACCCTACAACACATACCCTACATAACATACCCTACACTACATACCCTACAATACATACTCTACAATACATACCGTACCATACATAACTTACAATACATACCCTACAATACATACCCTACAATAAATACTCTACAATACATACCTTACAATACATACCCTACAATACCTACCCTACAATACATAATAAAAAAACCTAAAAAACCTAATAAAAAAACACGTGCTTCTCCTTGCTCGTTTTGCATCTCATTAACTCAGTCCTCGGAACTTTCTAGAAAGTCGGAAAACAAAATGGGCCATAACTCCCGAACCGCTTGGAGAAGAAATTAGCCACATACTTTACTGTCATCAGCACAATGCAGCGATCATTTCTATACCAATTTGCACCCTTATTGACCTCCAAAGAAAAAGCCTTTATGGATACAACGAAATTCCTTTGATCCCATTGTTCGGTCGAACGTCGATTGTTCACCAAACAATAGGTCATTGTTCACAGTGGGCCGGGTATGCATTGTAAGGTATGTAAAATACATACCCTACATAACATACCCTACAATACATACCCTACAATACATACCCTACAATACATACCCTACAATACATACCTTACAATACATACCCTACAATACATACCCTACAATACATACCCTACATAACATACCCTACAATACATACCCTACAACACATACCCTACATAACATACCCTACACTACATACCCTACAATACATACCCTACAATACATACCCTACCATACATAACTTACAATACATACCCTACAATACATACCCTACAATAAATACCCTACAATACATACCGTACAATACATACCGTACAATACATACCCTACATAACATACCCTAAAATACATACCCTACAATACATACCCTACAACACATACCCTACATAACATACCCTACAATACACACGACACCACATTTCTAAAGAAAGTAAAGGTGGGAGGTCGAATCTACCCCCATGCCAAGCGACCGCCCCGTGCCCACGCTGCCCCCCTGAAAGCCGCTTCCGAAAGTTGATAGCTTCAGTGTGAAGTTTGAGAAAATTAGTTCCCATCAAGAATATAATCCATCCTGGAAAGTTTAACGTCAATCTGCAAAAAAATATATATCAAACTGTAGCTAAGAATACAGCGAATCCGATAAATATATTCACATTTCTTAACAGTTTTGTTTTGAATTTTAAGAGAGTATTTAGTGCAGCCCAACACAAAAAGCCGTGGAAAAATTTATTCATCAGACAACTTTAAAAACACAAAAATTCCCCTAACTTGGTCAAACTTTGTCCATTTTAACTCAAATTACACCAACATGAAGCTGCTACCTTGGCGAATACGTATCCAAAGTAATTGGTGCATTTGAAATGCTTTTCGCAATTTTAGTTGTACATTTTTGAAGTCCAAGGCATGATTTTCTTCATCAAAAATAGCCGTGAAATCAAACCCGTGAAAAAAATAGCATTTAAAACACGATTCACCAGCTTTGAAATTAAATGAGCGTGCCCAATTTTTGTCCTACACACCCCACGAAAATATCAACATGAAGCAATACCTTGGCGAACATTTATCGAAAGTATTTGGGTGAAAAAAGCAAAGTTTTGCAGGTTAAAATTAATTTTCGCAAATGCAAAACACACGCTTGTGGCAAAAAAATTTCGTGTTTTCCAGCAAAACCCAAACTCGGCCAAAACTGTCCAAAAACAGAGGAAAATCAACAAAACAAAAAAACAAAGCCAAATAACTTTATTCTTGTGTAAATAAACAGTTATCGAAAGTTTAAATGGAGAAAATCGCCCAGAACGACCCGAGAAAATCAAAATTGTCTTCGTGTTTGGATAGGCCCTCGAGCCGAAAGAAAAACGTGAGGTGAAACAAAACAAAACTCGTGCTATTTAAAGCCAAAAAAATTGAATAAAGGAAATACCTTGAAATAATTGTCCACCAATTGTCTCCACAGGTCCTGACAACAATTGACACGTCTTTACAATTGATTTCGGCACGTATTCGTGGTTAAACCCGAGCAAGTTGCGCCCGTTCAACTAAAAAAACACGTGCTTCTCCCTGCTCGTTTTGCATCTCATTAACTCTGTTCTCAGAACTTTCTAGAAGGTCGGAACACAAAATGGGCCATAACTCCCGAACCGTTGGAGAAGAAATTAGCCACATACTTTACTGTCATCAGCACAATGCAGCGATCATTTTTATACCAATTTGCACCCTTATTGACTCCAAAAAAAAAAGCCTTTATGATACAACGAAATTCCTTTGATCCCATTGTTCGGTCGAACGTCGATTGTTCACCAAACAATAGGTCATTGTTCACAGTGGGCCGGGTATGCATTGTAAGGTATGTAAAATACATACCTTACAATGCATACCCTACAATACATACCTTACAATACATACCTTACAATACATACCCCACGATACATACCCTACGATACATACCCTACGATACATACCCTACGATACATACCCTACAATACATACCTTATAATACATATACCCTACAATACATACCTTACAATACATACCCTACAATACATACCCTACAATACATACCCTACATTACATACCCTACGATACATACCCTACAATACATACCCTACAATACATACCCTACCATACATACCCTACAATACATACCCTACAATAGATACCCTACAATACATACCCTACATTACATACCCTACGATCCATACCCTACAATACATACCCTACAATACATACCCTACCATACATACCCTACAATACATACCCTACAATAGATACCCTACAATACATACCCTACATAACATACCCTACAATACATACCCTACAATACATACCCTACAATACATACCTTACAATACATACCTACAATACATACCCTACAATACATACCTTACAATACATACCTTACAATACATACCTACAAAACATACCCTACAAGACATACCCTGCAATACATACCCTACAACAAATACCCTACAATACATACCCTACAATACATACCCTACAATACATACCCTACAATACATACCTTACAATACATACCTACAATACATACCCTACAATACATATCTTACAATACATACCTTACAATACATACCCCACGATACATACCCTACGATACATACCCTACGATACATACCCTACAATACATACCCTACAATACATACCTTACAATACATACCTACAATACATACCCTACAATACATACCTTACAATACATACCTTACAATACATACCTACAATACATACCCTACAATACATACCCTGCAATACATACCCTACAACAAATACCCTACAATACATACCCTACAATACATACCCTACAATAGATACCCTACAATACATACCCTACATTACATACCCTACGATACATACCCTACAATACAT
Organism: Sanderia malayensis; assembly: GCA_013076295.1. NCBI lineage: Eukaryota > Metazoa > Cnidaria > Scyphozoa > Semaeostomeae > Pelagiidae > Sanderia > Sanderia malayensis. The sequence continues at coordinate 7,705 of RQOL01000105.1, forward strand.
ACCCTACAATACATACCCTACAATACATACCCTACAATACATACCTTACAATACATACCTACAATACATACCCTACAATACATACCTTACAATACATACCCACAATACATACCCTGCAATACATACCCTACAACAAATACCCTACAATACATACCCTACAATACATACCCTACAATAGATACCCTACAATACATACCCTACATTACATACCCTACGATACATACCCTACAATACATACCCTACAATACATACCCTACAATACATACCCTACAATACATACCCTACAATACATACCCTACGATACATACCCTACAATACATACCTTATAATACATACCCTACAATACATACCTTACAATACATACCCTACAATACATACCCTACAATACATACCCTACATTACATACCCTACGATACATACCCTACAATATATACCATACAATACATACCCTACCATACATACCCTACAATACATACCCTACAATAGATACCCTACAATACATACCCTACATTACATACCCTACGATACATACCCTACAATACATACCCTACAATACATACCCTACCATACATACCCTACAATACATACCCTACAATAGATACCCTACAATACATACCCTACATTACATACCCTACGATACATACCCTACAATACATACCCTACAATACATACCCTACCATACATACCCTACAATACATACCCTACAATACATACCCTACAATACATACCCTACATAACATACCCTACAATACATACCCTACAATACATACCCTACAATACATACCTACAATACATACCTACAATACATACCCTACAATACATACCTACAATACATACCTTACAATACATACCTACAATACATACCCTACAATACATACCCTGCAATACATACCCTACAACATACCCTACAATACATACCCTACACTAAATACCCTACAATAAATACCCTACATACATACCCTACAATACATACCCTACAATACATACCCTACAATACATACCCTACAATACATACCCTACATAGCATACCCTACAATACATACCCTACCATACATACCCTACAATACATACCCTACAATACATACCCTACAATACATACCCTACATAACATACCCTACAATACATACCCTACAATACATACCCTACATACATACCTACAATACATACCCTACAATACATACCCTACAATACATACCCTACAATACATACCCTACAATACATACCCTACAACAAAATACCCTACAATACATACCCTACACAAAATACCTACAATAATACCCTACATACATACCCTACAATACATACCCTACAATACATACCCTACAATACATACCCTACAATACATACCCTACAAACATACCCTACGATACATACCCTACAATACATACCCTACATACATACCCTACAATACATACCCTACAATACATACCCTACAATACATACCTACATAACATACCCTACAATACATACCCTACAATACATACCCTACAATACATACCCTACAATACATACCCTACAATACTACTACGACGCAACATTTCTAAAGAAGAAAGGTGGGAGGTCGAATCTCCCCCCTGCATGCGACCGCCCGCGCCCACGCTGCCCCCCTGAAAGCCGCTTCCGAAAGTTGATAGCTTCAGTGTGAAGTTTGAAAAAAAAAGTTGCCTTCAAAAATTTAATCAATCCTGGAAAATTTAAACTCAATCTCTAATAAAAATTATATCAAACTGTAGCTAAGAAAACAGCGAATCCGATAAAAATATTCACATTTCTTAACAGTGTTGTTTTGAATTTTAAGAGAGTATTTAGTGCAGCCCAAACAAAAAGCCGTGAAAAAATTTATTCATCAGCCAACTTTAAAAACACAAAAATTCCCCTAACTTGGTCAAAATTTGTCCATTTTAACTCAAATTACACCAACATGAAGCTGATACCTTGGCGAATAAGTATCGAAAGTATTGGGTGCATTTGAAATGCTTTTCGCAATTTTAGTTGTATTTTTGAGTCCAAGACATGATTTTTGATCAAAAATAGCCTGAAATCAAACCCGTGAAAAAAATAGCATTTAAAACACGATTCACCAACTTTCAAATTAAATTAACGTGGCCAATTTTTGTCCTACACACCCACGAAAATATCAACATGAAGCTAATAGCTTGGCGAACATTTATCGAAAGTATTTGGGTGAAAAAAACAAAGTTTTGGCAGGTTAAAAATTAATTTTCGCAAATGCAAAACACACGCGTGTTGCTTGAAAATTTCGTGTTTTCCAGCAAAATCCAAACTCGGCTAAAACTGTCCAAAAACAGAGAAAATCAAAAACAAAAAAAACAAAGCCATATAACTTTAGTTTCGTGTAAATAAACAGTTATCGAAAGTTTAAATGGAGAAAATCGGCCCAGAACGACCCGAGAAAATCAAAATTGTCTTCGTGTTTTGGTTAGGCCCTCGAGCCAAAAAAAACGTGAGGTGAAACAAAACAAAACTCGTGCTATTTAAAGCCAAAAACAATTGAATAAAGGAAATACCTTGAAATAATTGTCCACCAATTGTCTCCACAGGTCTTGACAACAATTGACACGTCTTTACAATTGATTTCCGGCAGGTATTCACGTTTAAACCCGAGCAACTTGCCGCCCGTTCAACTAAAAAAACACGTGCTTCTCCCTGCTCGTTTTGCATCTCATTAACTCCGTCCTCGGAACTTTCTAGAAAGTCGGAACACAAAATGGGCCATAACTCCCGAACCGTTTGGAGTAGAAATTAGCCACATACTTTACTTGATCAGCAATGCAGCGATCATTTTGATACCAATTTGCACCCTTATTGACCCCCAGAAAAAAGCCTTTATGATATCAACGAAATTCCTTTGATCCCATTGTTTGGTCGAACGTCGATTGTTCAAGACAATAGCATTGTTCACAGTCGGCGGGTCACGTGTGATCACATTTATTATATATAGACTAGCCGGGGGCGCTCGCTACGCTCGCTTCCCGGAGTCCCTCAAGTACAAAAAGTTTAATGTGGTTGGCGCACTTCGTGCGCTGCATTCGCTAACGCTCATGCCCTTTCCCACCCCACGTACAGTGGTTTGGCTCGCCCTCGCTCCCCTGTCTATCTATTGTCACGATTGTAGTGTTTAACATGCATGGAAATTAGTTTTAGCGATCAGCCTCGTTTTCATTTGAAAATCCTCGTTCTTATGAGATAAGCTCGTACTGATGGTACAAGTAGATAAGATGCAACATCAAAGTTTGTTTTGTTTTAGGGAAACAACAATTAGCTTGCTGTTAGTTTGAGTGCATCCATGGACACTTGCCTGTGGTCCTTTGTATATAAACAGTAAAGGACCATCTATGATGAGGATCGAGAATTATATTAATGTTGACTTACAGAGGTATGATTGTTTCCATGATAACATGACAGTGATGCATTGAATTTTGATAAAGCAATAGGTATGAAGTCTCCAATACTTGCATTTGTACAATGATGTACATGAGTAGATCTACAAAGTGAAAGAGACAAATTATATTCTATGTAACATGTTGGTTTATTACTATCAAGGGTAATAAAGAATTATATTTGGATAAGATAGCCGCTGGGAGTTAAATATGTTGTTAGGGAAAATTGCTCTTTCATAATTAGCGATTTTGTTTACTGGAATAACAATTGTGACTTTTTCACTGTATTGTAACGTAGTATTAGAATATATTAAAAGCCTTGACAGCAAATTTAAGTGTGACTCTTGCAACACGGCAAAAGATTTCACGGGTGGGATTGGTTTACGTTAGTTTCAATCATATTAGAACATAAGGATAAGCACCAGACACCGTGGATAACGAATGCAAAAATAACTTCATAATCATCATCAATGGGATGGGAATTGCATGGGGAAAGGAGTTTCATAAGAGTATTGGGCTTGGCTGGTAAGGCAAAGAAGGCAGCCACAAAATGAAAAGAACCGTCAACGAAAATATTTTAACAAAATCAAAGCCACTGAACCATTTGGGTACAGCATTAACACTCTTTCCCAAATTATGAAATATAAAAAGCCTTGAAACATAAGCGGAGTTGTCAATTTTGGCCTCAAGAAACTATATGTTAACAACAATGAGTGAATACAATTGGCCTAAGCAATTATATGGGAACTTGAATGGGGTGAAACTAAAAAATAAAGGCTACTTACTCCTGAGCTGCGGCAAAATGAATGTTTCTCTCAGCTTTACTTTCTCTTATTTCAGCTTAAGTTCCGTTTCGATCCAAGATTTGGGAAACGAATATTTGGACAGGACACCACGACCAGCATGATAAATTGCTACGTTGACGAAACATAGCATAAATCAAAATCATACAACAAATTCTATTGTTATGCAGCCTCGTTTGGACGTGATTATCTGATTGAGCTTGATTGGCTAACATTAACCCAGCCAGACCCAACCCATGAAAGAAAAGAAGACTGAACTCAACAAAGAACATGCTGGCATTGCGTCCTTCCTTTCGTCTTTTCTGCTCTTGCACTGGGGTCACTGGCGATGGTAAGTAGGTTTTGCACATCGTTTTATATCATTGCGATCTTTCAAGTTACATCTTTAAAATGAATCTGTAGGGTTTTTGTGAAGGTTTTGATTCATTTTCCCAGCGTATAAGACTTGAGGAAATATAGTATTCATAAAATCCCTTGAGAGTAGGCCACATTTAAGAAGAACGGATGCTAGAGTTAAGATACATTGTCTGCACTGGAAAATGAGATAAGATTGTTTGCTTCTTACGTTTTATTACATCTATTATTCGTGAATTTCAGGTAGTGCATAATTTGTGTGGTGCGATGTCAAAGAAGGGAATTGTTGACTGCTCTTCTTTGGTAAGTATTGAAATATAGGAAGCCATGACGCATGCGAAAGGCCATGTACTTCATTTATAAAGACGGGTTTTGAAGTACATTTCTTGCAAATTGTTTCGGTTTGTGTCACAGGATGTTATAGAAGAGTTTAAAGGCACTGTTGGCGAAATGCATTGTTTTTCAAAGGTAATAGTCTTATTGTTATTTTTCGCAAATTTATTATTATTAATTGGTATGCAAATCTGCACATTTAAACAATTAATTAACCAAAAGAAACAAATAACAGTGGGAAGAAAACGAACATTAACAACATTAACACAATTACAGTTAATCACTTTCTGTCTCTCCCCTGACCAAGCATAGAATTTCTTCTGTTGGCACATCTGCCCACATGCAATCGTGTTTGTTCAATTTTTGTTTATTTTTCTTGTTTCTTTTTTATCTTTCTTGAATTTTTGTTTTGAGAATTTTTATTTTTATTTCATTACATGTGCTGTAGGAAAGAATACATTGTATCAGAAAAAGTTTAAGTGAGCAATATGTTTTACGAACGGATGAGGTGGGTATTTAGCATTCCAATTACGCTAATTCATTCTTGGAGAGGTGCCTCCCTTCGAGGCTTACAAAGTTGAACTTTGTTTTCTTTTAATGGCATTGAATTTCTTGCCACATCTCTTTTCAGTGAAGAGATATCTTTGAAGTCGAAGAGCTACGACAAATAGGACACAATGAATTTAGAAGAGTGACTCAATATTGTTAAAAGATAGGATACAATGTGTTTTCTGTAAATGAGTTGGATAACCTTGCTATTCACAACATTTGTTAAATTTTATCAATATAAGATGAAGGTAATTCCAATTTCACCTGTCTTTCCTCACCACAATGAATCATTGTGGGCTCCCTTTGCACGTTGTTCGCAACTTCAGCCAGAAGTGCATCTTCAAGCTCGTCTTCAAGCTATGTTCAATGGCGAGATCATTTTCAATATCATGTTTACACTATATATAACATATTGTCATTGTTATTCAATCAAAGGTGAGTTAATAAGCTATCAGTTGTTTGAATTTGCCTCTGCAGTTCTCTTGGTGTTTCAATATATATACTTTGAATGTATTAATATGACACAGTTTTATTTTCTGCAGATAATGATAATAATTATCTTTCTTGCAATGAAGAGGAGTGACTAAAGTGCAGAAATGCAGAACTGAATACATGAACTTACGGTAGAAGTAGTCGCAAATATCTATTTCAAGTGAACCTGTAAAGGATAAAATTGTTGTTGTGATAATATCCACTGCAATGGCAATTGTGACATAAATATAGCATTTTGAGCTTTTTTAAAGCTGTTTAGTTATAAATAGCCGGTATTTTATGTGAAAGTAAAAGAACATTAAAATACATGTACTTACGTAAATTGTTGTTTTTCTTGTTGTGAGTTTAAAAATTTTTTTACGCACGCTAAGTTCTATGACGCAGAGAAATTTTAAATTTCGCGCCGCTATTGTTGTTGCCAGGACGCCGAAATTGCCGTGATTATCTGATGATAATAGTATTAGCTCCAGAACATTACGTGGTGCTCCATTGATTGTAGTGTGATTGTAGATTTCAAGAGCAACAAACTTGTAATTATGCCGATAACTATTAGAATTACAATTGCGTTTAGATTACATATAAGGAACCTAGCTGAGGGCCTAGTTTTTTAAGTTCGTTATTTTGAGATCTCTTTGACCACTCAGTAGTTGTAAAAGTTTTTTAATTTTAAGTTTTGGCATTTGGTGGACGTAATTAGTAGAGACGCAAGAAAAGCATTCAAATTCATCGTTTTGCTACGTGAAAAGATAAGAGGTTAACACATGAAGAAGCTTCATATAATGTAAAAGTACTGAAAATTAATGGAACCGGCTTCCTAATTTTAAATAGTGCGGAAATATTAATATAGTAAAAATTAAAAGATGCATTAGTGATTTGCGTGTAGTAGTAAATGTTTTTAAGTTTTCTACCTTATACATGTAGGTTCCTTATAAAAAAGCTTGTCATTCAAGTTGCATTATGTTGTAATTGTTCTGAGGATTCAATAAGTTTCTGTGCTTGCATGTTAATTGTATGGGAAAGCTCTTTATGATATAAGACACATTGTAAGATGGTAGTACAGTTCATGTAATGCAGTGTCTACATACTGAAAACGTAAGCAAGTGTCAATGATATATACAATTGGAATGTTGTTGATTTAAAAAAAACAGAAATACTTTGTGAAGCACTTCCACAGTCAATGAATGAGGAGAATCATACACTATGAGGTTCTGGTTAAAAAGATATTTACAATGGAAAACTTATCATGCAAGACTCTCAATATTCAAGTAAGATAACAAAGACATATTATGCAGATATAGATTATTAAAATGCATTAATACTGTTTGCTTGTGTGGTAACAGCCATCTTAGCTTGTTTGTCCAGTGTAATGGAGGTTTCTATCAGTGATTGATACAATGTATGCTTCCACTAAATTTGAAAATATTGTGCTGTAATGGTTGTGAAATCATTGCCGTCTGTTCCTGGCACACTGAGTTTATGAAACACATCTGCCTGATAAGGAACATCATTAAGTGACAATGAGGAAGAATTAAGTACTACAGGTTTAGATTGCTGTAAGTGATTTGTTAAGAAAACATTTAGTGGTAGTCAATGTAGAATATTATTGAGCCTTATTTATTGAGTCTGCTTTTAAGCAGGTGCATTAATTGATTCATATGGAACAGAGAGCATCATACCTTGAATATTATACCTGACTTGGGAATAATTGAAGAGAAACTTTGAACCATTGATTGAATTTTCCATTGCCTTTGACTAAATGAATCTGTATAAAAATAGGAAAGAGTATTAATGAGTGTGGTAGACAAAAGAGATATGCAATGCATGTGCAATGAGGAAGGTGTAAGTAAATAAAGTGTGGATTTTCCAGGGCTTGAACTTGACTTTCACTGGTTTCCTTCATGTACATTACAACAATTAAACATTTTGGATAACAGAAATTGAAAGCAGGTTATGTTGGGATATCAATGGCTTTGCTTGTAAAACAAAGAAGGCAGCCACAAAGTCAATAATTGGTCAGAAACTATATTCACGGAAATAAAGACCCCAGGAATATATTGGTAGAGCAATGCACACTTCTTCTGAAACAAAGTATGAAAAAACATTGGAAATTTTAGTATTCTGGTCTAACAAAGTATATGTAACCGTGAGTAAAGTAGAAATGGCTAAGCTAAGCAATTTCCATCAACATATCAAATTAAAAGGATGAAAATGAAAATATACATTGTTGACCTCTGATTCATAGCAGCTAGTTGTCTGCTTTAAGTCATAAGGGTATAGATGAGCTTTATTTTCTCTATTTCAGTATAAATTCGCTTATATCTAAATATCCATTGTTTGATTGTCCAAATGAAAATGAACCTGACTTACCTTTGGTGAACAGCAAGGTAGTTGTTTCCTTTGAGCCAGGAAGGTTTATGAGGTATAATTTCATTGAGTTCAGCAACAAAATCTGACTGATGCCATTTGTTGGCAGACAGAAACTTGACCGACAGGCAACATAGTGCGATGATGAGACATAACATAGATGAAAATCATACATAGACAGAAAAGGCGTTTGAAATGGGAGACAGAAGTCTCGCCTCGTTTCAATGATATTAGAGAAATGCATCTAATTAAAAACGAAGTCGATAATTTTGTTATGATATTATTGAATGGAGATTTAATGGTGCAAATACACAAATATATGAATAATGAAACTGTAAGATGGATAAAATGACGTCCTGGCATCTCTATTGAAAACGTAAATCGCTATTAAAAACCTTATTATTAATGCGGAAGATCTGAAAGATATACAATACAGTACAAAAACGTGTTTTGAAAGGACGTGGATAGATATTTGTATTGTATGCGAATACGAATGTAAAGGTTGAGTCATGGTATAGTCTACTATAAATTGGTGAATTGTCAATATCATAAAAATTGATACATACAATCCGTAGTTCAGTGCAAAATTGATTGGTTAAGCGACGTCTTAGCAAAATGACAGTACCTCAATTTGGATTTTCAATAGCACTTCACTCTCAGCAAGATACATCTGTGCCACGGCGTGAATGTATTCTTTCAATAACCGCGTTCGTTTGTTTTGAGGATTACGTTTGTACATAGCAAAAAAGAATAAGATTGCGGTTACATTAGTTAAAAGCTCGGACACCAGCGTCAAGGAGTAACCTTTGTTCGAGTTTTCCTTGTTGGTGAAAAGTGCAATTGAAATTGGGAAGTATATAATAGTAACACTAAAGGGGACTATAGATTTAGATCAAGTTTCATGTATTAAAAGGAGAGGGGAGATGTTATTGATAGTGCGATGTTTTGCAAAAAGTAACTATCTTAAGGGACAACTTGCAGTTTTCACAGAGTAAGGAAATCCACTTTCCATAGGCAATATCGGAGAAAATGGCAACGCATAACTCTTAATAATCGGGCGCTACGCAGGATTCAGGACTGTGCCGACTGCTGTGTGTGGTGCAGTCACCCCTGGACATGTGGTGGGTGTAATGTCCAGTTGGTCTCCGCAGATCAGTGTTATCTAGAATGAATGCATTCTAGAAAGGTGCCAGTAACGGCTGTACATCACACTTATGTGCGACGTGATCTGCGTTGACACACAATACCCGTACCCTTGAATGTGTGTATGTGCGTTTTGGTAGGCAGCCCTCTGTAGAGCAACTGTGCAGATGGTCGCTCTAGGATGAAGCTTTACAGGACTTCTTGGAAACAATGTTCTTTGTTTTCCTGTGTGTTTCCTCTGGGAGGAATACTTTGAGCCCGTTAAATGATGTTGCTCTTGACATGGCCACATATAACTGACCATGTGTGAACACGGGCTCAGGTAAGTACAAACCAACATACCTCAGGGATTGCCCCTGTGCCTTGTTGATTGTCAAGCAGTATGCAAGTCTGACTGGAAACTGTCGGCGTTTCATTTTGAACGGCATTTCCGTGTCCTGAGTGGAGACTGTGATCTTGGGAATCATGACCCGTTGTCCTCTGTGCTCCTTGTAATGATCTCTGCGTGATCACGTGACGTCGGAGATGCCGAACTATGAGTCTTGTTCCGTTGCAAAGACCTTTCTTTGGATTGAGATTCCGCAGAAGAATGATCGTTGCACCAACCTAATGCAATGAATATTATTGTGATTAATGACGCTATTTTATGGTGCACTACCTTTGCACATAATAATTTAATGTAATAGGATGAAAGATTGTATCTCCTACCTTGAGTTTAAGTCTGTGCAAGGCATTCCATTCGGAGTGAGTTGGTTGAGAAATTCAATGGGGTAGGCCTCTTCCTCATCTGGATCGTCTGTGACAACACTGTCTGTGCTGTAATAAGTTCTTTCGGCTGTTTGAAGTCTGTCCAGAATTAAGTCGTTTACTTGATGTGATAAGTCATTCTTTGGAGTCAGACAACAGCGTTCAGACATTGTTACAGGATCCATCATTAGGTGTGAATCTGGTGTGTTCGGCCTGGGAAAATAAGTTCAGCATGTCTTCTTTAGACGAAGTGCATATCTGTTGTGGCAGAATTACGTTGTCCAGTGCATCGTGTGCTTCTTGCTTGTTGCCAAGTCTGAGAAGCCATTCTGAGAATTCACGGTATGAATCATCTTGAACGGCTCTCATGTTGGTGTGTAAACGATGCTGCTGAAACTTTGTCCATAGATCAATGATCTGGTGTGATTTTAGAGTCTCTGCTACAATTCTTTCCCTTCCTGCTTTCGTGACGACAGGTAGAACTTGTCTGAAGTCACCACCAAGTAGCATGAACTTGCCACCAAATGGTCTGTCGACATGTGTAATGTCTCGAAGCAGTCGGTCGACTGCTTGTAATGCAAGTGCGGGAATCATGGAAGCTTCATCCCATATGAAAGGGTAGTTTCGCGCAATACCTGTGCTCTCCTGCTCTGTCTCTTGACATTACACGTTGATTCAGCTTGAAGTGGTATAGGAATTTGAAAGGTAGAATGTGAAGTTCTACCATTTATGAGCAGTGTTGCAGCAATTCCTGACCACGCCATGCACTGAACTTTATGTCCATTGGCTTGCAGATTGTGAACCAACGTGTTGTAAAGGAAAGTTTTCCCGGTTCCAGCCGGCCGTCAACAAAGTGACAGTTTGTTCGGATTGCGCGTTGATAGCATCAGTGATTCCCGTGTATATGGCTCGCTGTTCAGGGTTCAATGCGGCCAGCATTCGTTCTCCTTCCTCTCTGGCATTGCCAACATCCATGTCATCTTCCTCTGTAATAATAAGTGAAATATATTGCAATAAAATTGGAAAGAAAGCAGGAGAATCATGTGCAAAAATACGTAAATGCCCTTGTCTGCACGATCTTAGGATACATTATTATATTCTTACTAATACAGTACATAGTTGAAAATAACACATTAGTACCTCGTTCAGGAATGACATAGTCGGCTGGAAGTTGAGGAAGGTCAGCATAATTAGTGATCGATTGACCATGTACTTTCAAATTTTCGTCAATGTATGTAGACATTGATACATGTGTCGGTCTCAAAAGCTATGGCCATATCTGGACGATTGACTTGATCACGTCGTACAAAGTCTTCACTTAATGCTTCTTTGAACATGTTGAAGAGTGCTGCGATATCTGAAGGTGTTTGAAAAAGGAGTAATGTTGCAAACAACTGTCTCAGTTGTACTGGCATGTTGAAAATACTGCCTCCTCCAAACAGCGTATGATTTCAGCATCATCTTCCAAGAGACCTAGAGCTAAGCGCGTCTTTGAAGGAATTGCATAGGTTTCCTTCTATCGTACGAAGATCTTCAAAGGACGTGGCACCTCGTTTATGGAGAAGCAATAGTCTTAGTGCGAATCTTTGCTCACATGGTCGTGGGTGAAACTTGATATATTCTGCCTATAACAGGCATTGTTCTCCGTTGTCTTGCTTTCCATGTTTTGGTGCGCTCGTTGAAAACATAGTGTTCAGGAATCTCGTGATAGAGATATTGGCGTGCAGCCGGGTCTTGTGCATTCAACTCAAACCAAGACGTCATGTGGTTTTTTCATTGATGTTTTGTAATTGTTCGACCCTTCCATTATCCTGAAAGTATACGGTCTGCTGATCAGGTAATGAACATGCAGACGTTTTATAGTGTGACTTTTTCGTGCATGAAAATTGGAATATTCTGGAACAGCTTCGTGTGGTCCAATATACGAGCGTTGATGTATTGGCGTACTTCATCGTGCTCAATATCTTGAGGTACTTTGCTGCTGTCCTTCGAGAATTTCCACGTGTGCCATGTCTTGTCCTTTATGATATATTTGAAAATATATTTCACGGACTTCACAGTGCTACATATTTCGAGATTAATGTGACACTGATACTTGAGTAGAAGATGCGATTATGTGGCACAACCCATGTATCATCTAGAAGTCGATCTTCCAGATTGACTGGGTGACGACAGCGTCGTCTGTAGAGTGGATAACCATTCGCATTACTTGTGTTTCGGCAGTGCGATCTTTCGGAAAATCGTTTCTTGCATTTGTTATTCTCCATGCAAACACATCCGGGGTTTATATACCGGCATGGTCCATGTGTCATGTGCTTCAGTACTAACTTGTGATATCTTGCATCTGTGGGTCCGGAATTTCAGCTGATATGAGTCGATTACCTGTGGTTAAGGAAAAATATCAATGTAAGTTCTACACATCAAAATGCATTGTGTTTTTACTAAGCAATACAACTGATGATAATATTTCATATAATAATAATCTATATACTACTTACGTATAATAAATTTTGTTTATAGATGTTATTTCAGGTGTTCGTGGTCTATAGCCTCAGAAGGAACAGAATCATGTGAGCGTGTGGTAGTCCTCTCTTCTGAAATTCGATGACATATACATGTGCAATAGTGTGTCCGAGAATGTGCTTGTGAAGGACATCTTCCAGTAGTTCTTGTAGTTTTGGTTGAAATACTCGTGTGACGATGTCAGGCCGGTCATTCGCCTTCTGGTGTGGTAGAATGTTTTCTGAAATCTCCTTCCATCTGGGATTGGCCGTCATGGTTAGGAAGATGTCAGGCTTGCCATACTTTCTGACGATAGTCATTGCATCTTGAAAGTTCTGGTACATATTTCGTTGACTGCCTGAAAAAGATGAGGGAAGTATGACAACACGACCGACATCAATATGAAGGGGTTCGTTGGGATTGTTTGCCCTGGCCATTTGATTTTCGATTTCAGCCCTTCTGTTCAGGTGATCCATTAGGCCTCGATAACTGTCAGCACGTAATTGCCGTTGATTGTGCAAAATCCAGTTGAGCTTGTTTCCTTCTATTTTGGTGTATGCGTCCACTAAATATTGTTGAAAGAGAAGTGTTGCCCTGTGGATGGTAGACAGTTGATTTCTGACTTGTATTCGGTACGAATAATATTCGGCGATTGTGAGTCTAATACGGTGGTTACGATCAGCATTTTGCTGGCCTTGTCCTTCACGTGTAGGTAGACGTTGAAGGTCCAAGCTGTAACCGATCACCCTGAAAGAACAACAATGGATAGGTTAGAGGATCCGCAACAGGAGCTAAGGCATTAATCTTCATAAGATTACCACGCCTTGTTCGAATTGAAGCTCTCTATTCTCGGGATTAGGAGCACCGCCATTGCGTGTAGTGTAGACTGCTGCAATTTCTCTGGCAGTAGGATTGTCATATCTTCGATCTTGTTCTGGGCGACCGGTAATAATCATCTTGAACGTGGGAATAGGCTGGTCATTGGCAATGGCTTGCTGCCTTTGCTCTTCCAGTACTTCTCCCATTGTTTTAAAATGTTGAGCAAACCGATTTACTGCCATCATTCGTTTTGCAGCAGCGCCACCATGTCTAAGTCCAAGTTTTGTTCTCTGGCTGTGTTCTGACGTTCTTGCAGTGCTGTTGGGTGTCCATAATATATAATTCTGCATATTTTCTGGACCTGTCAGTTTCAGTTACCCCTGTTGAATGCAAGGAAACATTACAAATTGTACTTCGTTATATCAACTGTAATTTTCAATGCAGCAAATGCTTTGTTATGAAAGCATCATAAAGCGCCTTGATTTTCGATTGGACAACTCTTCATATTCAGGCAAGCATAGAGAGCTTATCCATTGCATGTTGGGTCGGAAAGAATTGAGTGTTCTGTCAACATCCGTTTCATCATGTGAAGCTATTATATGAAAATGTAGCATAATATAAGAGATAAGAGACGGACATTATATTTACCTGTCATATGGTATGCACTTCCATGTATGGTGATGACTGGTGGTCCTGCATTAGCGTGTCTTACAACATTAGCTGTCCAGGATGCCATCGCCATTAGTGAATTGTATCTACGGAAATTTTTGAGAAAATATTTAGATTCATCAGTAGTTCCAGTGTATAAATGCATCACATTTGCCGGGGGTGGTTGAATGGGATCGAGAGTTATTAATCCTCCCAAGCAACATTTGTTGTATTGCCTTCTTGAGTTGAGTTCCTCTCGGAAGTATTTTGCTTCACAGTGAATACATGTCCTCGTCATTTTCCAAGATGATGAGGCATTGGGGAGAATTGAGGAATTTCAACAATAGGTTGATTTACTTCCCTTGCTTGTTGTTCGATGGGTTGAGGGACATCATCTTGGTGTTGTGGTGGGATTTCGTCTTGCATTTCAACTTCTTGTGGTTGTACCGCTATTTCATTCTCTTCATTGTCATTTTGAACGTTGGCTTGCAATTGCATAGCAGCAGGCAATACTTGTGGATCCTGAAATTCAATGTAATCTTAGTTAATATAATTCAGTCATGTGTTTTGAAATGCATAAAACTGAAACTTGTGAAGATATGTCTATTTAGAGAGCAAAATAATTTCCTGACATGGTGCTATAGAGAATGACTGGTGTATTCTAAGCCAATTGTGATGGTAGTCTGTTTTACCTGATTATCATGTGGAATGGGAATGTGTTGTTCCACGTTGATTTCATCAGGTTGTGCCGGCCTTTCAATTTCATTATATTCATTTTCAATATGTGTTTCGGGTTGCATCTGCATTGGCCGTATCTGTTGATAATGAAAATTAAATGAAATTAGTTATTTTGATATTAGTTATTGAAATTTTAATGCATTACTGTGTGATTATGTAAATTGATAAATATACATGGAAAGTTATACATGTCTAAAATAGGGAAATTGCATGAGGCATTGGGTTATGGAAAATGGAGCCTAACTGTAGTTAGTTGTGTTAATAATTTTAATTTACCTCATTCTCATTTGAGCTTGATTTACATTAAGCATCTCCACATCTGCCGTTTGTATTGCTGCTTGACCTTCATGATTACGATTCAGAAGGGGTGGTTGCAACTGCATAACCATCGGCGGTACCTGCAGATGGAAAAATATTGATAATTTGGTTGATATAATAACTGGTTTTTTTGATTGTTGTTAATTAATAGTTATAATATATAGTTCTTTTTTGAAAAGATTAGCACAAATTATTGAGTTGTGTACCTGAAGTTGAGGGGCCAGTGCTGCAGGATATTGTAAGCCATTGTTTATTGGTTGTGGAACTGCTATAAGTCCGTAGTGGGGAAGCATCGCAGGTAGTTGCCATGGCACATACAATGCCTGCATCTGTGGATAATGAACTGGGAGTGGTTGATATTCTGGGGCTGGTTGCTGAGGGTATTCTTGCTGCAACTGGTGAAGATCATTCACTGCTCCTGTACCGTATTATCAGGTGGTAAATCAGCAGGATGAGGCTGTTGGTTATTTGCACGACGGCGATTTGCTTTCCGTAATTTTCGACGCTATGCCGGTGATGTTTTTTCTGGCTTTTTTTGGCATTTTGCAAGAGGTGGTATAAAAAAAAAAAAAATGTGTTTTATATGCAACCCAATTTAAGTGAAAATGTTAAAATTGAAAGAGTGATTTTTGTGAGCAACTGGATGGGTTTGTTGTTTTGTGGTGAGCTGCAAGATAAAATAAATAATTTAAAACATAATTGTAAGAAATGTTTGGAATTACTCTTGATTGTTGAATTAAATTATTGGTTATTTAAAGTTTGCAAGTAAAAATATTGCAGCACTTTATCTTCACCTACATCACTCTTTCTATTGTGTTCTTTAGCAACTAAAAGAAAGACAGTGATAATATTAGTGGAAAGGTTAATCATCTATTTCATGTTGAGAAAGAAAAATGCATAATCCTACATTTGATGTGTTTGTACAGGCTAGATTTTATTTGCATTGTGCAGTAAGTTTGCTTTCTATTGATCAGAAATTGTTGCAATTGTTATTACCACTTTAAATATAGTAGCTATGCTTCAGATTTGGGATATGAATGTGAATGACAGGGTGAGGCATTTAAATATTAATTAAATAGGCTTTGTATAGGAACAATTGTTGTCACACTCACGAAATATTCAGAGGAATCAACTTTTTTTGAAACCCTGTTTTTGCAAAAGAAGAAAGATGTTTTGGATGAATTGATTATCTTGAATACTTACTTTATAAAAATAGAAATAATTGAATATTTACTTTATAAAAAAACTTTACTTTACTTTTTTCAATAAGAAAACTGGCTAGATATCAGCTAAGAAACCAGTTGAGCAATGCAGCAGGATATATAAGCAATGCTAAAAAGGCAATGAATTGCGATGTAATGAAGTAAAAGTTGCTTTAAAAAGACGTTGAGTGTATATAAGGAGTGTTTAGGAAAGATAATATTTTGACATTCAACTTACCAATAACGAAGTAAAACGTTGTCGAGTTATCTTTTTGACAATATTTAAATATTT
>RQOL01000106.1:0-24582 GCA_013076295.1 Sanderia malayensis
TTTCAGTGATATTAACATTCATTCACACTAATTGCACATGAACTACGTGTTTTACCAGCTGAAACTCAGTAAAAGACACATGCATTTGCTTGTTTTCAGTGATATTAACACTCATTCACACTATTTGCACATGAATCCACATTATTACAGCTGAAACTAAGTACAGGACACATGCATTTGCTTGTTTTCAGTGATATTAACATTCATTCACACTAATTGCACATGAATCCACGTTATTACAGCTGAACTAAGTAAAAGACACATTCATTTGCTTGTTTTCCGTGATATTAACTATCATTCACACTAATTGCACATGAATCTACGTTTTACAGCTTAAACTAAGTAAAAGACACATGCATTTGCTTGTTTTCTGTGATATTAACATTCATTTACTTTAATTGCACATGAATCTACGT
This sequence comes from Sanderia malayensis, assembly GCA_013076295.1. NCBI lineage: Eukaryota > Metazoa > Cnidaria > Scyphozoa > Semaeostomeae > Pelagiidae > Sanderia > Sanderia malayensis. The sequence continues at coordinate 417 of RQOL01000106.1, forward strand.
TATTGCAGCTGAAACTAAGTGAAAGACACATGCATTTGCTTGTTTTCTGTGATATTAACATTCATTCACACTAATTGCACATGAATCTACGTTATTACAGCTGAAACTAAGTAAGAGACACATGCATTTGCTTGTTTTCCGTGATATTAACATTCATTTACACTAATTGCACATGAATCCACGTTATTACAGCTGAAACTAAGTAAAAGACACATGCAATTGCTTGTTTTGCCTGATATTAACATTCATTCACACTAATTGCACATGAATCCACGTTATTACAGCTGAAACTAGGTAAAAGACACCTGCATTTGCTTGTTTTCAGTGATATTAGCATTCATTCACACTAATTGCACATGAATCTACGTTTTACAGCTTAAACTAAGTAAAAGACACATGCATTTGCTTGTTTTCCGTGATATTAACATTCATTCACTTTAATTGCACATGAATCTATGTTATTGCAGCTGAAACTAAGTAAAAGACACATGCATTTGCTTGTTTTCTGTGATATTAACATTTATTCACACTAATTGCACGTGAATCTACTTTATTACAGCTGAAACTAAGTAAGAGACACATGCATTTGCTTGTTTTCCGTGATATTAACATTCATTCACACTAATTGCACATGAATCCACGTTATTACAGCTGAAACTAAGTAAAAGACACATGCATTTGCTTGTTTTGCGTGATATTAACATTCATTCACACTAATTGCACATGAATCCACGTTATTACAGCCGAAACTAGGTAAAAGACACCTGCATTTGCTTGTTTTCTGTGATATTAACATTCATTCACACTAATTGCACATGAATCTACGTTATTACAGCTAAAACTAAGTAAAAGACAGATGCATTTGCTTTATTTAAGTGATATTAACATCCATTCACACTAATTGCACATGAATCCACGTTATTACAGCTGAAACTAAGTAAAAGGCACATGCATCTGCTTGTTTTCCGTGATATTAACATTCATTCACACTAATTGCACATGAATCTACGTTATTACAGCTGAAACTAAGTAAAAGACACATACATGCATTTGCCTGTTTTCAGTGATATTGACATTCATTCACACTATTGGCACATGAATCCACGTTATTACAGCTGAGACTAAGTAAAAGACACATGCATTTGGTTGTTTTCAGTGATATTCACATTCATTCACACTAATTGTACATGAATCTACGTTTTACAGCTGAAACTAAGTAAAAGACACATGCATTTACTTGTTTTCAGTGATATTAACATTCATTCACAATAATTGCACATGAGTCTACGTTATTGCAGCTGAAACTAAGTAAAAGACACATGCATTTGCTTGTTTTTCGTGATATTAACATTCATTCACACTAATTGCACATGAATCCACGTTATTACAGCTGAAACTAAGTAAAAAACACATGCAATTGCTCGTTTTCTGTGATATTAACATTCATTTACACTAATTGCACATGAATCCACGTTATTACAGCTGAAACTAAGTAAAAGACACATGCATTTGCTTGTTTTCCGTGATATTAACATTCATTCACACTAATTGCACATGAATCCACGTTATTACAGCTGAAACTAAGTAAAAGCACATGGATTTGCTTGTTTTCAGTGATATTAACATTCATTCACACTAATTGCACATGAATCTACGTTTTTACAGCTTAAACTAAGTAAAAGACACATTCATTTGCTTGTCTTCCGTAATATTAACTTTCATTCACACTAATTGTACATGAATCTACGTTATTGCAGCTGAGTAAAAGACACATGCATCTACTTGTTTTCAATGATATTAACATTCATTCACACTAATTGCAAATGAATCCACGTTATTACAGCTGAGACTAAGTAAAAGACACATGCATTTGGTTGTTTTCAGTGATATTCACATTCATTCACACTAATTGTACATGAATCTACGTTTTTACAGCTGAAACTAAGTAAAAGACACATTCATTTGCTTGTTTTCCGTGATATTAACTTTCATTCACACTAATTGCACATGAATCTACGTTTTACAGCTGAGACTAAGTAAAAGACACATGCATTTGGTTGTTTTCAGTGATATTCACATTCATTCACACTAATTGTACATGAATCTACGTTTTTACAGCTGAAACTAAGTAAAAGACACATGCATTTACTTGTTTTCAGTGATATTAACATTCATTCACAATAATTGCACATGAGTCTACGTTATTGCAGCTGAAACCAAGTAAAAGACACATGCATCTACTTGTTTTCAATGATATTAACATTCATTCACACTAATTGCACATGAATCCACGTTATTACAGCTGAAACTAAGTAAGAGACACATGCATTTGCTTGTTTTCCGTGATATTAACATTCATTCACACTAATTGCACATGAATCCACGTTATTACAGCTGAAACTAAGTAAAAGACACATGCATTTGCTTGTTTTGCGTGATATTAACATTCATTCACACTAATTGCACATGAATCCACGTTATTACAGCCGAAACTAGGTAAAAGACACCTGCATTTGCTTGTTTTCTGTGATATTAACATTCATTCACACTAATTGCACATGAATCTACGTTATTACAGCTAAAACTAAGTAAAAGACAGATGCATTTGCTTGTTTTCTGTGATATTAACATTCATTCACACTAATTGCACATGAATCTACGTTATTACAGCTAAAACTAAGTAAAAGACAGATGCATTTGCTTCTTTTCAGTGATATTAACATCCATTCACACTAATTGCACATGAATCCACGTTATTACAGCTGAAACTAAGTAAAAGGCACATGCATCTGCTTGTTTTCCGTGATATTAACATTCATTCACACTAATTGCACATGAATCTACGTTATTACAGCTGAAACTAATTAAAAGACACATACATGCATTTGCCTGTTTTCAGTGATATTGACATTCATTCACACTATTGGCACATGAATCCACGTTATTACAGCTGAGACTAAGTAAAAGACACATGCATTTGGTTGTTTTCAGTGATATTCACATTCATTCACACTAATTGTACATGAATCTACGTTTCTACAGCTGAAACTAAGTAAAAGACACATGCATTTACTTGTTTTCAGTGATATTAACATTCATTCACAATAATTGCACCTGAGTCTACGTTATTGCAGCTGAAACTAAGTAAAAGACACATGCATTTGCTTGTTTTTCGTGATATTAACATTCATTCACACTAATTGCACATGAATCCACGTTATTACAGCTGAAACTATGTAAAAAACACATGCAATTGCTCGTTTTCTGTGATATTAACATTCATTTACACTAATTGCACATGAATCCACGTTATTACAGCTGAAACTAAGTAAAAGACACATGCATTTGCTTGTTTTCCGTGATATTAACATTCATTCACACTAATTGCACATGAATCCACGTTATTACAGCTGAAACTAAGTAAAAGGCACATGGATTTGCTTGTTTTCAGTGATATTAACATTCATTCACACTAATTGCACATGAATCTACGTTTTTACAGCTTAAACTAAGTAAAAGACACATTCATTTGCTTGTCTTCCGTAATATTAACTTTCATTCACACTAATTGTACATGAATCTACGTTATTGCAGCTGAGTAAAAGACACATGCATCTACTTGTTTTCAATGATATTAACATTCATTCACACTAATTGCAATGAATCCACGTTATTACAGCTGAGACTAAGTAAAAGACACATGCATTTGGTTGTTTTCAGTGATATTCACATTCATTCACACTAATTGTACATGAATCTACGTTTTTACAGCTGAAACTAAGTAAAAGACACATTCATTTGCTTGTTTTCCGTGATATTAACTTTCATTCACACTAATTGCACATGAATCTACGTTTTACAGCTGAGACTAAGTAAAAGACACATGCATTTGGTTGTTTTCAGTGATATTCACATTCATTCACACTAATTGTACATGAATCTACGTTTTTACAGCTGAAACTAAGTAAAAGACACATGCATTTACTTGTTTTCAGTGATATTAACATTCATTCACAATAATTGCACATGAGTCTACGTTATTGCACCTGAAACCAAGTAAAAGACACATGCATCTACTTGTTTTCAATGATATTAACATTCATTCACACTAATTGCACATGAATCCACGTTATTACAGCTGAAACTAAGTAAAAGACACATACATGCATTTGCCTGTTTTCAGTGATATTGACATTCATTCACACTATTGGCACATGAATCCACGTTATTACAGCTGAGACTAAGTAAAAGACACATGCATTTGGTTGTTTTCAGTGATATTCACATTCATTCACACTAATTGTACATGAATCTACGTTTTTACAGCTGAAACTAAGTAAAAGACACATGCATTTACTTGTTTTCAGTGATATTAACATTCATTCACACTAATTGCACATGAATCCACGTTATTACAGCTGAAACTAAGTAAAAAACACATGCATTTGCTCGTTTTCTGTGATATTAACATTCATTTACACTAATTGCACATGAATCCACGTTATTACAGCTGAAACTAGGTAAAAGACACCTGCATTTGCTTGTTTTCAGTGATATTAACATTCATTCACACTAATTGCACATGAATCTACGTTTTACAGCTTAAACTAAGTAAAAGACACATGCATTTGCTTGTTTTCCGTGATATTAACATTCATTCTCTTTAATTGCACATGAATCCACGTTATTACAGCTGAAACTAAGTAAAAGGCACATGCATCTGCTTGTTTTCCGTGATATTAACATTCATTCACACTAATTGCACATGAATCTACGTTTTACAGCTTAAACTAAGTAAAAGACACATGCATTTGCTTGTTTTCTGTGATATTAACATTCATTTACTTTAATTGCACATGAATCTACGTTATTGCAGCTGAAACTAAGTAAAAGACACATGCATTTGCTTGTTTTCTGTGATATTAACATTCATTTACTTTAATTGCACATGAATCTACGTTATTGCAGCTGAAACTAAGTAAAAGACACCTGCATTTGCTTGTTTTCAGTGATATTAACATTCATTCACACTAATTGCACATGAATCCACGTTATTACAGCTGAAACTAAGTAAAATACACATGCATTTGCTTGTTTTGCGTGATATTAACATTCATTCACACTAATTGCACATGAATCCACGTTATTACAGCTGAAACTAGGTAAAAGACACCTGCGTTTGCTTGTTTTCAGTGATATTAACATTCATTCACACTAATTGCACATGAATCTACGTTTTACAGCTTAAACTAAGTAAAAGACACATGCATTTGCTTGTTTTTCGTGATATTAACATTCATTCTCTTTAATTGCACATGAATCCACGTTATTACAGCTGAAACTAAGTAAAAGACACATGCATTTGCTTGTTTTCAGTGATATTAACATTCATTCACACTAATTGCACATGAATCTACGTTTTACAGCTTAAACTAAGTAAACGACACATGCATTTGGTTGCTTTCAGTGATATTAACATTCATTCATACTAACTGCACATGAACCTACGTTATTACAGCTGAAACTAAGTACAAGACACATGCATTTGCTTGTTTTCAGTGATATTAACATTCATTCACACTAATTGCACATGAATCCACGTTATTACAGCTGAAACTAAGTAAAAGACAGATGCATTTGCTTGTTTTCAGTGATATTAACATTCATTCATACTAATTGCACATGAACCTACGTTATTACAGCTGAAACTAAGTACAAGACACATGCATTTGCTTGTTTTCAGTGATATTAACATTCATTCACACTAATTGCACATGAATCTACGTTTTACAGCTTAAACTAAGTAAAAGACACATGCATTTGCTTGTTTTCCGTGATATTAACATTCATTCTCTTTAATTGCACATGAATCCACGTTATTACAGCTGAAACTAAGTAAAAGGCACATGCATCTGCTTGTTTTCCGTGATATTAACATTCATTCACACTAATTGCACATGAATCTACGTTTTACAGCTTAAACTAAGTAAAAGACACATGCATTTGCTTGTTTTCTGTGATATTAACATTCATTTACTTTAATTGCACATGAATCTACGTTATTGCAGCTGAAACTAAGTAAAAGACACATGCATTTGCTTGTTTTCTGTGATATTAACATTCATTCACACTAATTGCACATGAATCTACTTTATTACAGCTGAAACTAAGTAAGAGACACATGCATTTGCTTGTTTTCCGTGATATTAACATTCATTCACACTAATTGCACATGAATCCACGTTATTACAGCTGAAACTAAGTAAAATACACATGCATTTGCTTGTTTTGCGTGATATTAACATTCATTCACACTAATTGCACATGAATCCACGTTATTACAGCTGAAACTATGTCTTTGATCTTGAAATTGCAGATGGTTACCTATTACTAGTATACGCAATACATTTTATATTTATACGTTGAAGAGATAAATTTTAGTTAAAAATGACTATTATATCGGTATAATTTGCGAAAAAAATTATGAGAATATTTTCTTTGGCAGAGGCATAAGTGAAATGAACAACTTGGAAATAGAGCCTCTGCGAAGGAGAGTTCTCACACGGTGGCAGTTAGTAAGCTTTTATTGTGTGTTTGTAACATCGCGCTATTGCGGAAGTTAGGCATAAATAGTTTTTAAATGAAATTAAGTTATTTCTCTATAGGTCCCATGGAGATATTACTTCAAAATATGAACTGTTTGCCGCGGCCATCGAGTGTAGGCCACCCATGTCATATACGGGGGGGGGGGGTAAAAAGGTTTAAAACACGCGTTTGTTGTATAATGAATTGTATTGAAATTTTCTGTGCATGTAAACGTTTCGACAATAAAATTTAAAAATTTAATAATGTCGTTGAGTAAACTTGAGAGCGAGAGTCCCGAACGAATCGAGCTGAAGCAAAGAGAACTGAGGAGGTGTTATTTGATAACCTATAGCCAAGCAGACGAGAGGAAATTCCCAACGCGACAAGGATTCGCTGATGCTGTGGTTGAGGCATTTTCACGTGGGAAATCAAAAGCCAAACTACTTCACTGGGCATGCAGCAAGGAAACACATGAAAAGTCTGGCTTTCATTATCACATGGCGATAAAGTTTTCAGAGTCAAACCGATGGCTGAAAGCAAAGACACACTTGCAAGCAAAACATAACATTATTGTTCATTTTTCTGAAGGCAAATTGTATCATAATTACTTCAGTGCATATAAGTATGTGACTAAAGAAGACAAAGAGGCATTGCACAGCGACGGACACCCTGACTTAACCTCAGCCACATCACCGAGGACTTCAAAATCGTCCAAAAAACTCATGTGCAAGAAAAGAGAAAGATCTGCGAATCGCATGGAACCAGTAGATGGCATAGATCACCAGCCAGGACCTTCAAGACCACCAAAAGCACGCAGATTGTCGAATTTGGACGTTGCTGATGTCATCATAACCAAAACCATCACAGACGAAATGGGACTGTATGCCTTGGCTAATGAGCAAAAATTGGAAGGAAAAACTGATCTCGCAAATTTTGTGTTTGGCAAAGGCAACAAAGGAGTGAATGAACTGATTTTGCAGGCGTGGAAAATGAATGATTCTGCTAGAAAATTGAAAGGGGAAAAGTTACCAGAATGGAAAGGATAGAGTCTGCTGTGACCGTGGAATGCGTTAACGAGTGCGAGGGACAGTGGCTGGTTTGTGCCAAAGAAGTTTTAAAAAACAATGGAATAAACATTTTTGTTTTGCCGACGCTGTGAGGGAGCTTTTGTTTAAGGGTCGTGGAAAGTACAGAAATGTCATGATAACTGGCCCTGCAAATTGTGGAAAAACATTTCTACTTGATCCACTGAACAAGTTGTTTGAAACATTCACGAATCCTGCAAATTCTACGTATGCATGGTTGGGTGCCGAGACCAAAGAAATCATTTTTTTAAACGATTTTCGTTATTCTAATGAGATAATGGCTTGGAAAGATATGCTCTTACTGCTTGAAGGTCAAACACTGCATCTTGCAGCTCCAAAGACCACGTATGCAAAAGACATACTTTTCGACAAAGATACGCCTATCTTCGCAACTGGAAAGGAGGCCATAAAATTTAAAGGCAAATACAACACAACTGATGAAAGAGAAAACGAGATGATGTCAGTTCGGTGGAAAACCTTTGAGTTTAGCTATCAAATTGCGGAGCAGGATCAAAAGTCTGTTCCTAGCTGCCCTCGTTGCTTTGCAGAACTAGTTATGAGCGGACGCGATGCTTAATTTTACTTTTAAAATCATATGGACGGGTTACCAACGAGATACCAACGAGTTACCAACGAGATACCACAACGAGTTACCATTTTTTAATGCAAGCTTGTAGGACAACTGACGAGTTACCATTTCTTCTTATAAAATATATAGTATATTATTTAAATAATTGTTGGTAACTCGTTGTAACTCGTAACATCCCATGCTGAAGCTTCGAAAAATATGGTAACTCGTTATGGTAACTCGTTGGTAACTCGTTGGTATCTCGTTCACATAATATTGCAAATGTTTAATTGTTTTTTATCGTATTCATTGCCACGATTTAATTAATGTTTTTGTTATGTTTATGAACATATCAAATTCACCAGGAAAATACACATCTATTTTAAAAAGATTGAGATAAAATTAGAAGAAAATACTTTCATCTGCGAATGCATAAGTTTAATAAACATTACGCGCATATGAAGTAAGAAAACCAATACAATATGTTTTTATTATTACTCTATAGTTGCCAGTTCAAGTTAAATGTTTTAGTATTTCAGTCGTTCACCTTTACAGGCGATAATAAGTTTCATTCTTTCATTCATTGATGCAATGATCTTGTTGATAGTATCTATGTTTATTTGTCCCATTATTCGTTTTATTCTGCTTTCAAACTCGTCCATCGTCTCGTGCTTTATTTTCTTATCGATTGCATCTTCATTTAAAGCTCGCTTTACCAAGCTGAAGAAGTTTTCTATGGGATTGATATCTGGGCTTCTTGGGGGTATTTGAAACAGATCTGAGCGTACTTGATGCATTGCTTCTTTCGCAAGATGACTATTTTGTGAGGGATCTCCGTCTTGAACCCATGTTCTGGAATCTTTTCCAGCAGCCTTTACCATTGTGTTGAAGTTGGCTTTTAAAAATTCCGAGAAAAATTTTCCATCCATTTTTTCGTATCTTTCGGCACAAATCACCCCTTTACCGTAAGAAATAGCCACTATCAATTTCACGTATTTCCCCCCAGTTCCGCATGCTTCTCCTCTAGATGTGCAGCCAGATAGAAGTCCCTCGCTTTTCGTGCGCCAAACTCTGCCCTTTGGAGCCAATGCTTGGTCAAGTGGATTTCTCTTGTACACGAATCCGACTCCGTCCAAATAAAACGCAATTTATTTGTCCAAAAGTCTTCAGGTTGATTCTTTAATACTTTCTTTGCGAACTGGACTCGCTTTTTCCTATCTTTCAAACTTAACAGTCCTTTTTTCCTTGCTTGAAGATACTTTAGTCCCTGTTTATTTAAAAATCTGTTAACCGTGCGGCGGGAAACATCCTTTAGGTCCGCTCTAGCCATCATTCTTTTCACTGTCCAATTCGGCTCTTCTCTTCTTAAAGTCTTTACGAGACGCAAAATTCTTCTTTTTTCGCGTATTGGACAGTTTTTGTGGTCGGCCTCCTGCACCCTTCTTTCTAGGTATTTTGGTCTCTGTGACTTCTTTCCATAGCTTATATATGTGTGCCGAGAGACAGATGTTTCTTCATTAATTGTTTTTACATCGGAATGCCTTTTGAATTTGATGTATGCCCTTGTTTCAGGAGAGATTGTATGTGTGCGTGCCATTTTCCCGCCAGATTTTGTGGTGTGTGAATGCTACCTTTATTCATATCCAATAAAACGTCACAGCGAAAGGGGAAGTGAACTCAAAATTTTATATTTAGCCTCGTTTTGGGCGTAATAGCAAAAAATCAAAATTTCTTGGCTTATATTTTAACTGTTTCGATAAATAAGATAACACTGCATTTAAATGCTAGCAGAGATCTTGAAATTGCAGATGGTTACCTATTACTAGTATACGCCAATACATTTTATATTTATACGTTTGAAGAGATAAATTTTAGTTAAAATGGACTATTATATCGGTATAATTTGCGAAAAAATTATGAGAATATTTTCTTTAGCAGAGGCATAAGTGAAATGAACAACTTGGAAATAGAGCCCTGCGAAGGAGAGTTCTCACACGGTGGCAGTTAGTAAAGCTTTTATTGTGTGTTTGTAACATCGCGCTATTGCGGAAGTTAGGCATAAATAGTTTTTAAATGAAATTAAGTTATTTCTCTATAGGTCCCATGGAGATATTACTTCAAAATATGAACTGTTTGCCGCGGCCATCGAGTGTAGGCCACCCATGTCATATACGGGGGGGGGGGTAAAAGGTTTAAAACACGCGTTTGTTGTATAATGAATTGTATTGAAATTTCTGTGCATGTAAACGTTTCGACAATAAAATTTAAAAATTTAATAATGTCGTTGAGGTAAACTTGAGAGCGAGAGTCCCGAACGAATCGAGCTGAAGCAAAGAGAACTGAGGAGGTGTTATTTGATAACCTATAGCCAAGCAGACGAGAGGAAATTCCCACGCGACAAGGATTCGCTGATGCTGTGGTTGAGGCATTTTCACGTGGGAAACAAAAGCCAAACTACTTCACTGGGCATGCAGCAAGGAAACACATGAAAAGTCTGGCTTCATTATCACATGGCGATAAGTTTTCAGGTCAAACCGATGGCTGAAAGCAAAGACACACTTGCAAGCAAAACATAACATTATTGTTCATTTTTCTGAAGGCAAATTGTATCATAATTATTCAGTGCATATAAGTATGTGGACTAAAGAAGACAAAGAGGCATTGCACAGCGACGGACACCTGACTTAACCTCAGCCACATCACCGAGGACTTCAAAATCGTCCAAAAACTCATGTGCAAGAAAAGAGAAAGATCTGCGAATCGCATGGAACAGTAGATGGCATAGATCACCAGCCAGACCTTCAAGACCACCAAAAGCACGCAGATTGTCGGAATTTGGACGTTGCTGATGTCATCATAACAAAACCATCACAGACGAAATGGGACTGTATGCCTTGGCTAATGAGCAAAAATTGGAAGGAAAACTGATCTCGCAAATTTGTGTTTGGCAAAGGCAACAAAGGAGTGAATGAACTGATTTTGCAGGCGTGGAAATGAATGATTCTGCTAGAAAATTGAAAGGGGAAAAGTTACCAGAATGGAAAGGATAGAGTCTGCTGTGACCGGTGAATGCGTTAACGATGCGAGGGACAGTGGCTGGTTTGTGCCAAAGAAGTTTTAAAACACAATGGAATAAACATTTTTGTTTTTGCCGACCTGTGAGGGAGCTTTTGTTTAAGGGTCGTGGAAAGTACAGAAATGTATGATAACTGGCCCTGCAAATTGTTGGAAAAACATTTCTACTTGATCCACTGAACAAGTTGGTTTGAACATTCACGAATCTGCAATACTTACGTATCATGGTTGGGTGCGAGACCAAAGAAATCATTTTTTTAAACGATTTTCGTTATTCTAATGAGATAATGGCTTGGAAACATATGCTTTACTGCTTGAAGTCAAACACTGCATCTTGCAGCTCCAAAGACACGTATGCAAAAGACAAACTTTTCGACAAAGATACGCCTATCTTCGCACTGGAAAGGAGGCCATAAAATTTAAAGGCAAATACAACACAACTGATGAAAGAGAAACGAGATGATGTCAGTTCGGTGGAAACCTTTGAGTTTAGCTATCAAATTGCGGAGCAGGATCAAAAGTCTGTTCCTAGCTGCCCTCGTTGCTTTGCAGAACTAGTTATGAGCGGACGCGATGCTTATTTACTTTAAAATCATATGGACGGGTTACCAACGAGATACCAACGAGTTACCAAACGAGATACCAAACGAGTTACATTTTTAATGCAAGCTGTAGGACAACTGACGAGTTACCATTTCTTTTTATAAAATATATAGTATATTATTTAAATAATTGTTGGTAACTCGTTGTAACTCGTAACATCCCATACTGAAGCTTCGAAAAATATGGTAACTCGTTATGGTAACTCGTTGGTAACTCGTTGGTATCTCGTTCACATAATATTGCAAATGTTTAATTGTTTTTATATCGTATTCATTGCCATGATTTAATTAATGTTTTTGTTATGTTTATGAACATATCAAATTCACCAGGAAAATACACATCTATTTTAAAAAGATTGAGATAAAATTAGAAGAAAATACTTTCATCTGCGAATGCATAAGTTTAATAAACATTACGCGCATATGAAGTAAGAAAACCAATACAATATGTTTTTATTATTACTCTATAGTTGCCAGTTCAAGTTAAATGTTTTAGTATTTCAGTCGTTCACCTTTACAGGCGATAATAAGTTTCATTCTTTCATTCATTGATGCAATGATCTTGTTGATAGTATCTATGTTTATTTGTCCCATTATTCGTTTTATTCTGCTTTCAAACTCGTCCATCGTCTCGTGCTTTATTTTCTTATCGATTGCATCTTCATTTAAAGCTCGCTTTACCAAGCTGAAGAAGTTTTCTATGGGATTGATATCTGGGCTTCTTGGGGGTATTTGAAACAGATCTGAGCGTACTTGATGCATTGCTTCTTTCGCAAGATGACTATTTTGTGAGGGATCTCCGTCTTGAACCCATGTTCTGGAATCTTTTCCAGCAGCCTTTACCATTGTGTTGAAGTTGGTTTTAAAAATTCCGAGAAAAATTTTCCATCCATTTTTTCGTATCTTTCGGCACAAATCACCCCTTTACCGTAAGAAATAGCCACTATCAATTTCACGTATTTCCCCCAGTTCCGCATGCTTCTCCTCTAGATGTGCAGCCAGATAGAAGTCCCTCGCTTTTCGTGCGCCAAACTCTGCCCTTTGGAGCCAATGCTTGGTCAAGTGGATTTCTCTTGTACACGAATCCGACTCCGTCCAAATAAAACGCCAATTTATTTGTCCAAAAGTCTTCAGGTTGATTCTTTAATACTTTCTTTGCGAACTGGACTCGCTTTTTCCTATCTTTCAAACTTAACAGTCCTTTTTTCCTTGCTTGAAGATACTTTAGTCCCTGTTTATTTAAAAATCTGTTAACCGTGCGGCGGGAAACATCCTTTAGGTCCGCTCTAGCCATCATTCTTTTCACTGTCCAATTCGGCTCTTCTCTTCTTAAAGTCTTTACGAGACGCAAAATTCTTCTTTTTTCGCGTATTGACAGTTTTTGTGGTCGGCCTCCTGCACCCTTCTTTCTAGGTATTTTGGTCTCTGTGACTTCTTTCCATAGCTTATATATGTGTGCCCGAGAGACAGATGTTTCTTTCATTAATTGTTTTACATCGGAATGCCTTTTGAATTTGATGTATGCCCTTGTTTCAGGAGAGATTGTATGTGTGCGTGCCATTTTCCGCCAGATTTTGTGTGTGTGAATGCTACCTTTATTTCATATCCAATAAAACGTCACAGCGAAAGGGAAGTGAACTCAAAATTTTATATTTAGCCTCGTTTTGGCGTAATAGCAAAAAATCAAAAACTTCTTGGCTTATATTTTAACTGTTTCGATAAAATAAGATAACAGCTGCATTTAAATGCTAGCAGACAATCTTGGACAAAACTCTTTGAGACTTGTTCGAATCATAATGAAGAAACAGAACATTGTAGAACTATACCCCATTTATGACTGAAAACCCCCCCGTTCCCCCTAATCAATGTTGGTTTTTTATGATGCGAGTTGAATGAGCAATGCAGGAAACAAGGAATATTTGGAAACAACATGATTAGGGGAACGGGGGATTGCTTAATAGCAAACGATGGAATATTTGAGAGTTGTCTCAAAGGTTTTGGCCAGGATTGTCTTTGATCTTGAAATTGCAGATGGTTACCTATTACTAGTATAACGCAATACATTTTATATTTATACGTTGAAGAGATAAATTTTAGTTAAAAATGACTATTATATCGGTATATAATTTGCGAAAAAAATTATGAGAATATTTTCTTTGGCAGAGGCATAAGTGAAATGAACAACTTGGAAATAGAGCCTCTGCGAAGGAGAGTTCTCAACACGGTGGCAGTTAGTAAAGCTTTTATTGTGTGTTTGTAACATCGCGCTATTGCGGAAGTTAGGCATAAATAGTTTTTAAATGAAATTAAGTTATTTCTCTATAGGTCCCATGGAGATATTACTTCAAAATATGAACTGTTTTGCCGCGGCCATCGAGTGTAGGCCACCCCATGTCATATACGGGGGGGGGGGTAAAAAGGTTTAAAACACGCGTTTGTTGTATAATGAATTGTATTGAAATTTTCTGTGCATGTAAACGTTTCGACAATAAAATTTAAAAATTTAATAATGTGTTGAGTAAACTTGAGAGCGAGAGTCCGAGCCGAACGAATCGAGCTGAAGCAAAGAGAACTGAGGAGGTGTTATTTGATAACCTATAGCCAAGCAGACGAGAGGAAATTCCCAACGCGACAAGGATTCGCTGATGCTGTGGTTGAGGCATTTTCACGTGGAAATCAAAAGCCCAAACTACTTCACATGGGCATGCAGCAAGGAAACACATGAAAAGTCTGGCTTTCATTATCACATGGCGATAAAGTTTTCAGAGTCAAACCGATGGCTGAAAGCAAAGACACACTTGCAAGCAAAACATAACATTATTGTTCATTTTTCTGAAGGCAAATTGTATCATAATTACTTCAGTGCATATAAGTATGTGACTAAAGAAGACAAAGAGGCATTGCACAGCGACGGACACCCTGACTTAACCTCAGCCACATCACCGAGGACTTCAAAATCGTCCAAAAAACTCATGTGCAAGAAAAGAGAAAGATCTGCGAATCGCATGGAACCAGTAGATGGCATAGATCACCAGCCAGGACCTTCAAGACCACCAAAAGCACGCAGATTGTCGAATTTGGACGTTGCTGATGTCATCATAACCAAAACCATCACAGACGAAATGGGACTGTATGCCTTGGCTAATGAGCAAAAATTGGAAGGAAAAACTGATCTCGCAAATTTTGTGTTTGGCAAAGGCAACAAAGGAGTGAATGAACTGATTTTGCAGGCGTGGAAAATGAATGATTCTGCTAGAAAAATTGAAAGGGGAAAAGTTACCAGAATGGAAAGGATAGAGTCTGCTGTGACCGGGTGAATGCGTTAACGAGTGCGAGGGACAGTGGCTGGTTTGTGCCAAAGAAGTTTTAAAAAACAATGGAATAAACATTTTTGTTTTTGCCGACGCTGTGAGGGAGCTTTTGTTTAAGGGTCGTGGAAAGTACAGAAATGTCATGATAACTGGCCCTGCAAATTGTGGAAAAACATTTCTACTTGATCCACTGAACAAGTTGTTTGAAACATTCACGAATCCTGCAAATTCTACGTATGCATGGTTGGGTGCCGAGACCAAAGAAATCATTTTTTTAAACGATTTTCGTTATTCTAATGAGATAATGGCTTGGAAAGATATGCTCTTACTGCTTGAAGGTCAAACACTGCATCTTGCAGCTCCAAAGACCACGTATGCAAAAGACATACTTTCGACAAAGATACGCCTATCTTCGCAACTGGAAAGGAGGCCATAAATTTAAAGGCAAATACAACACAACTGATGAAAGAGAAAACGAGATGATGTCAGTTCGGTGGAAAACCTTTGAGTTTAGCTATCAAATTGCGGAGCAGGATCAAAGTCTGTTCCTAGCTGCCCTCGTTGCTTTGCAGAACTAGTTATGAGCGGACGCGATGCTTAATTTTTACTTTTAAAATCATATGGACGGGTTACCAACGAGATACCAACGAGTTACCAACGAGATACCACAACGAGTTACCATTTTTTAATGCAAGCTTGTAGGACAACTGACGAGTTACCATTTCTTCTTATAAAATATATAGTATATTATTTAAATAATTGTTGGTAACTCGTTGTAACTCGTAACATCCCATGCTGAAGCTTCGAAAAATATGGTAACTCGTTATGGTAACTCGTTGGTAACTCGTTGGTATCTCGTTCACATAATATTGCAAATGTTTAATTGTTTTTATATCGTATTCATTGCCACGATTTAATTAATGTTTTTGTTATGTTTATGAACATATCAAATTCACCAGGAAAATACACATCTATTTTAAAAAGATTGAGATAAAATTAGAAGAAAATACTTTCATCTGCGAATGCATAAGTTTAATAACATTACGCGCATATGAAGTAAGAAAACCAATACAATATGTTTTATTATTACTCTATAGTTGCCAGTTAAGTTAAATGTTTTAGTATTTCAGTCGTTCACCTTTACAGGCGATAATAAGTTTCATTCTTTCATTCATTGATGCAATGATCTTGTTGATAGTATCTATGTTTATTTGTCCATTATTCGTTTTATTCTGCTTTCAAACTCGTCCATCGTCTCGTGGCTTTATTTTCTTATCGATTGCATCTTCATTTAAAGCTCGCTTACCAAGCTGAAGAAGTTTTCCTATGGGATTGATATCTGGGCTTTTGGGGGTATTTGAAACAGATCTGAGCGTACTTGGATGCATTGCTTTCTTTCGCAAGATGACTATTTTGTGAGGATCTCCGTTTTGAACCCATGTTCTGGAATCTTTTTCCAGCAGCCTTTACCATTGTGTTGAAGTTGGCTTTTAAAAATTCCGAGAAAAATTTTTTCCATCCATTTTTTCGTATCTTTCGGCACAAATCACCCCTTTACCGTAAGAAATAGCCACTATCAATTTCACGTATTTCCCCCCAGTTCCGCATGCTTCTCCTCTAGATGTGCAGCCAGGATAGAAGTCCCTCGGTTTTCGTGCGCCAAACTCTGCCCTTTGGAGCCAATGCTTGGTCAAGTGGATTTCTCTTGTACACGAATCCGACTCCGTCCAAATAAAACGCCAATTTATTTGTCCAAAAGTCTTCAGGTTGATTCTTTAATACTTTCTTTGCGAACTGGACTCGCTTTTTCCTATCTTTCAAACTTAACAGTCCTTTTTTCCTTGCTTGAAGATACTTTAGTCCCTGTTTATTTAAAAATCTGTTAACCGTGCGGCGGGAAACATCCTTTAGGTCGGCTCTAGCCATCATTCTTTCACTGTCCAATTCGGCTCTTCTCTTCTTAAGTCTTTACGAGACGCAAAATTCTTCTTTTTTCGCGTATTGACAGTTTTTGTGGTCGGCCTCCTGCACCCTTCTTTCTAGGTATTTTGGTCTCTGTGACTTCTTTCCATAGCTTATATATGTGTGCCCGAGAGACAGATGTTTCTTTCATTAATTGTTTTACATCGGAATGCCTTTTGAATTTGATGTATGCCCTTGTTTCAGGAGAGATTGTATGTGTGCGTGCCATTTTCCCGCCAGATTTTGTGTGTGTGAATGCTACCTTTATTTCATATCCAATAAAACGTCACAGCGAAAGGGAAGTGAACTCAAAATTTTATATTTAGCCTCGTTTTGGCGTAATAGCAAAAAATCAAAACTTCTTGGCTTATATTTTAACTGTTTCGATAAATAAGATAACAGCTGCATTTAAATGCTAGCAGACATAGGTAAAAGACACCTGCGTTTGCTTGTTTTCAGTGATATTAACATTCATTCACACTAATTGCACATGAATCTACGTTTTACAGCTTAAACTAAGTAAAAGACACATGCATTTGCTTGTTTTCCGTGATATTAACACTCATTCTCTTTAATTGCACATGAATCCACGTTATTACAGCTGAAACTAAGTAAAAGACACATGCATTTGCTTGTTTTCAGTGATATTAACATTCATTCACACTAATTGAACATGAATCTACGTTTTACAGCTTAAACTAAGTAAACGACACATGCATTTGCTTGCTTTCAGTGATATTAACATTCATTCATACTAACTGCACATGAACCTACGTTATTACAGCTGAAACTAAGTACAAGACACATGCATTTGCTTGTTTTCCGTGATATTAACATTCATTCACACTAATTGCACATGAATCCACGTTATTACAGCTGAAAC
Source organism: Sanderia malayensis (assembly GCA_013076295.1). Classification (NCBI taxonomy): domain Eukaryota; kingdom Metazoa; phylum Cnidaria; class Scyphozoa; order Semaeostomeae; family Pelagiidae; genus Sanderia; species Sanderia malayensis. Next base: position 18,488 of record RQOL01000106.1, read on the forward strand.
TAAGTAAAAGACACATACATTTGCATGTTTTCCGTGATATTAACATTCATTCACACTAATTGCACATGAATCTACATTATTGCAGCTGAAACTAAGTAAAAGACACAGGCATTTGCTTGTTTTCAGTGATATTAACATTCATTCACACTAATTGCACATGAATCTACGTTTTTACAGCTTAAACTAAGTAAAAGACGCATGCATTTGCTTGTTTTCCGTGATATTAACATTCATTCACGCTAATTACACCTGAATCCAGCTTGTTACAGCTGAAACTAAGTAAAAGACAAATGCATTTGCTTGTTTTCAGTGATATTAACATTCATTCACACTATTTGCACATGAATCCACGTTATTACAGCTGAAACTAATTAAAAGACACATGCATTTGCTTGTTTTCAGCGATATTAACATTCATTCACACTAATTGCATATGAATCTACGTTTTTACAGCTTAAACTAAGTAAAAGACACATGCATTTGCTTGTTTTCCGTGATATTAACATTCATTCACACTAATTGCAGATGAATCTACGTTATTGCAGCTGAAACTAAGTAAAAGACACATGCATTTGCTTGTTTTTAGTGATATTAAAATTCATTCACACTAATTGCACATGAATCTACGTTTTTACAGCTCAAACTAAGTACAAGACACATGCATTTGCTTGTTTTCAGTGATATTAACATTCGTTCACACTAATTGCACATGAATCTACGTTATTACAGCTGAAACTAAGTAAGAGACACATGCATTTGCTTGTTTTCCGTGATATTAACATTCATTCACACTAATTGCACATGAATCCACGTTATTACAGCTGAAACTAAGTAAAAGACACATGCATTTGCATGTTTTCCGTGATATTAACATTCATTCACACTAATTGCACATGAATCCACGTTATTACAGCTGAAACTAGGTAAAAGACACATGCATTTGCTTGTTTTCAGTGATATTAACATTCATTCACACTAATTGCACATGAATCTACGTTTTACAGCTTAAACTAAGTAAAAGACACATGCATTTGCTTGTTTTCTGCGATATTAACATTCATTCACAATAATTGCACATGAATCCACGTTATTACAGCCGAAACTAATTAAAAGACACATGCATTTGCTTGTTTTCAGTGATATTAGCATTCATTTACACTAATTGCACATGAATCCACGTTATTACAACTGAGACTGAGTAAAAGACACATGCATTTGCTTGTTTTCAGTGATATTAACATTCGTTCACACTAATTGCACAAGAATCTACGTTATTACAGCTGAAACTAAGTAAGAGACACATGCATTTGCTTGTTTTCCGTGATATTAACATTCATTCACACTAATTGCACATGAATCCACGTTATTACAGCTGATACTAAGTAAAAGACACATGCATTTGCATGTTTTCCGTGATATTAACATTCATTCACACTAATTGCACATGAATCCACGTTATTACAGCTGAAACTAGGTAAAAGACACCTGCATTTGCTTGTTTTCAGTGATATTAACATTCATTCACACTAATTGCACATGAATCTACGTTATTACAGCTGAAACTAAGTAAAAGACACATGCATTTGCTTGTTTTCTGTGATATTAAAATTCATTCACACTAATTGCATATGAATCTACGTTTTTACAGCTTAAACTAAGTAAAAGACAAATGCATTTGCTTGTTTTCAGTGATATTAACATTCGTTCACACTAATTGCACATGAATCTACGTTATTACAGCTGAAACTAAGTAAGAGACACATGCATTTGCTTGTTTTCCGCGATATTAATATTCATTCACACTAATTGCACATGAATCCACGTTATTACAGCTGAAACTAAGTAAAAGACACATGCATTTGCATGCTTTCCGTGATATTAACATTCATTCACACTAATTGCACATGAATCCACGTTATTACAGCTGAAACTAGGTAAAAGACACCTGCATTTGCTTGTTTTCAGTGATATTAACATTCATTCACACTAATTGCACATGAATCTACGTTTTACAGCTTAAACTAAGTAAAAGACACATGCATTTGCTTGTTTTCCGTGATATTAACATTCATTCTCTTTAATTGCACATGAATTCACGTTATTACAGCTGAAACTAAGTAAAAGACACATGCATTTGCTTGTTTTCAGTGATATTAACATTCACTCACACTAATTGCACATGAATCTACGTTTTACAGCTTGAACTAAGTAAAAGACACATGCATTTGCTTGTTTTCCGTGATATTAACATTCATTCACTTTAATTGCACATGAATCTACCTTATTGCAGCTGAAACTAAGTAAACGAAACATGCATTTGCTTGCTTTCAGTGATATTAACATTCATTCATACTAATTGCACATGAATCTACGTTATTACAGCTGAAACTAAGTACAAGACACATGCATTTGCTTGTTTTCAGTGATATTAACATTCGTTCACACTAATTGCACATGAATCTACGTTATTACAGCTGAAACTAAGTAAGAGACACATGCATTTGCTTGTTTTCCGTGATATTAACATTCATTCACACTAATTGCACATCAATCCACGTTATTACAGCTGAAACTAAGTAAAAGACACATACATGTGCATGTTTTCCGTGATATTAACATTCATTCACACTAATTGCACATGAATCCACGTTATTACAGCTGAAACTAAGTAAAAGACACATGCATTTGCTTGTTTTCCGTGATATTAACATTCATTCACACTAATTGCACATGAATCCACGTTATTACAGCTGAAACTAAGTAAAAGACACATGCATTTGCTTGTTTTCCGTGATATTTGCATTCATTCACACTAATTGCACATTAATCTACGTTGTTGCAGCTGAAACTAAGTAAAACACACATACATTTGCTTTTTTTCAGTGATATTAACATTCATTCACACTATTTGCACATGAATCCACGTTATTGCAGCTGAAACTAAGTAAAAGACACATGCGTTTGCTTGTTTTCTGTGATATTAACATTCATTCACAATAATTGCACATGAATCCATGTTATTACAGCTGAAACTAAGTAAAAGACACATGCATTTACTTGTTTTCAGCGATATTAACATTCATTCACACTAATTGCACATGAACCTACGTTATTACATCTGAAACTAAGTACAAGACACATGCATTTGCTTGTTTTCAGTGATGTTGACATTCGTTCACACTAATTGCACATGAATCTACGTTATTACAGCTGAAACTAAGTAAGAGACACATGCATTTGCTTGTTTTCCGTGATATTAACATTCATTCACACTAATTGTACATGAATCCACGTTATTACAGCTGAAACTAAGTAAAAGACACATACATTTGCATGTTTTCCGTGATATTAACATTCATTCACACTAATTGCACATGAATCCACGTTATTACAGCTGAAACTAAGTAAAAGACACATGCATTTGCTTGTTTTCCGTGATATTAACATTCATTCACACTAATTGCACATGAATCCACGTATTACAGCTGAAACTAAGTAAAAGACACATGCATTTGCTTGTTTTCCGTGATATTTGCATTCATTCACACTAATTGCACATTAATCTACGTTGTTGCAGCTGAAACTAAGTAAAACACACATACATTTGCTTGTTTTCCGTGATATTAACATTCATTCACACTAATTGCACATGAATCTACATTATTGCAGCTGAAACTAAGTAAAAGACACAGGCATTTGCTTGTTTTCAGTGATATTAACATTCATTCACACTAATTGCACATGAATCTACGTTTTTACAGCTTAAACTAAGTAAAAGACGCATGCATTTGCTTGTTTTCCGTGATATTAACATTCATTCACACTAATTACACATGAATCCAGGTTTTACAGCTGAACTAAGTAAAAAGACAAATGCATTTGCTTGTTTTCAGTGATATTAACATTCATTCACACTATTTGCACATGAATCCACGTTATTACAGCTGAAACGAAGTAAAAGACATATGCATTTGCTTGATTTCCGTGATATTAACATTCATTCACACTATTTGCACATGAATCTACGTTATTACAGCTGAAACAAGGTAAAAGACACATGCGTTTGCTTGTTTTCTGTGATATTAACATTCATTCACAATAATTGCACAGGAATCCACGTTATTACAGCTGAAACTAAGTAAAAGACACATGCATTTGCTTGTTTTCAGCGATATTAACATTCATTCACACTAATTGCACATGAACCTACGAATTACATCTGAAACTAAGTACAAGACACATGCATTTGCTTGTTTTCAGTGATATTAATATTCGTTCACACTAATTGCACATGAATCTACGTTATTACAGCTGAAACTAAGTAAGAGACACATGCATTTGCTTGTTTTCCGTGATATTAACATTCATTCACACTAATTGCACATGAATCCACGTTATTACAGCTGAAACAAAGTAAAAGACACATACATTTGCATGTTTTCCGTGATATTAACATTCATTCACACTAATTGCACATGAATCCACGTTATTACAGCTGAAACTAAGCAAAAGACACATGCATTTGCTTGTTTTCCGTGATATTAACATTCATTCACACTAATTGCACATGAATCCACGTTATTACAGCTGAAACTAAGTAAACGACACATGCATTTGCTTGTTTTCCGTGATATTAACATTCATTCACACTAATTACACATGAATCCAGGTTGTTACAGCTGAAACTAAGTAAAAGACAAATGCATTTGCTTGTTTTCAGTGATATTAACATTCATTCACACTATTTGCACATGAATCCACGTTATTACAGCTGAAACAAGGTAAAAGACACATGCATTTGCTTCTTTTCTGTGATATTAACATTCATTCACAATAATTGCACAGGAATCCACGTTATTACAGCTGAAACTAAGTAAAAGACACATGCATTTGCTTGTTTTCAGTGATATTAACATTCATTCACACTATTTGCACATGAATCCACGTTATTGCAGCTGAAACTAAGTAAAAGACACATGCATTTGCTTGTTTTCCGTGATATTAACATTCATTCACACTAATTGCACATGAATCTACATTATTGCAGCTGAAACTAAGTAAAAGACACAGGCATTTGCTTGTTTTCCGTGATATTAACATTCATTCACACTAATTGCACATGAATCCACGTTATTACAGCTGAAACTAAGTAAAAGACACATGCATTTGCTTGGTTTGCGTGATATTAACATTCATTCACACTAATTGCACATGAATCCACGTTGTTACAGCTGAAACTAGGTAAAAAACACCTGCATTTGCATGTTTTCAGTGATATTAACATTCATTCACACTAATTGCACATGAATCTACGTTTTACAGCTTAAACTAAGTAAAAGACACATGCATTTGCTTGTTTTCAGTGATATTAACATTCATTCACACTAATTGCACATGAATCTACGCTATTACAGCTGAAACTAAGTAAGAGACACATGCATTTGCTTGTTTTCCGTGATATTAACATTCATTCACACTAATTGCACATCAATCCACGTTATTACAGCTGAAACTAAGTAAAAGACACATGGATTTGCTTGTTTTTCAGCGATATTAACATTCATTCACACTAATGGCACATGAATCTACGTTTTTACAGCTTAAACTAAGTAAAAGACACATGCATTTGCTTGTTTTCCGTGATATTAACATTCATTCACACTAATTGCACATGAATCTACGTTATTGCAGCTGAAACTAAGTAAAAGACACATGCATTTGCTTGTTTTCAGTGATATTAAAATTCATTCACACTAATTGTACATGAATCTACGTTTTTGCAGCCGAAACTAAGTAAAAGACACATGCATTTGCTTGTTTTCAGTGATATTAACACTCATTCACACTATTTGCACATGAATCCACGTTATTACAGCTGAAACCAGGTACAGGACACATGCATTTGCTTGTTTTCCGTGATATTAACATTCATTCACACTAATTGCACATGAATCTACGTTATGACAGCTGAAACTAAGTAAAAGACACATGCATTTGCTTGTTTTCCGTGATATTAACATTCATTCACACTAATTGCACATGAATCCACGTTATTGCAGCTGAAACTAAGTAAAAGACACATGGATTTGCTTGTT
>RQOL01000107.1:0-24068 GCA_013076295.1 Sanderia malayensis
ACTGAAATAGAAAACAGTAAGTCAATTATATAATTCATTATGTAAATTTAATCAGCGCAATTAACGTTGCGTTAACTAAATATTTGACCATTGGTTCTGCCAGGAGATCCAAATGAAGATTTGTCCGATCAAGCAGACCCAAAACCCTTCTTCCGACGTGTCAGCTTCAGACGTGTCAGCTTCAGGCGTGTCAGCTTCAGGCGAGTTAGCTTCAGACGTGTTCGCTTGAGACGTGTTAGCTTCAGGCGCATCAGCTACAGAAGATATCGCTTCAGACGCATCAGCTACAGAAGATACCGCTTCAGAAGATTTAGCTTCAGACGCTGGGGAAAATAGATTGGCTGCTGTGTAATGCATGTATAAACTTCGTAAGTGAGTGTAAACAAATAAACGCTCGTTGTCCAAATCAGAACCAAACATAACATATATATATTAAAACCACATGGCAAAAGCTATATCCTAAATCTCTTTCTGCTTGACGTTCCTCGTGTCCCTGTGTTCTTCTACACGTCATCACTACATCACCCCTTTTTTTTAAAGTAACAAAACAATCTAAATACTATTATGAAAGAATACTAATAAGAGAGTCCATGTCCAAATCGTACTGGTAGAGATCTTGTTCTTTGCGATCTCCTGCGATAATTCTCCACTTGTTCTGGTCTCTTCTGAAGTGCCACGTTCTGCTCTGCGTCGTGCTCATCCTCGCTGCTTTCTAAACCAACTACATCGGGAATTTTCTTGAAATGTGACACATTCCGTGTGATACGATGATTCTCATTGTTCTCCGCAATAACTGTGGTACCTTTGCGTTCAACTACGTGATATGGTGTTTTGCTGAAACGAGTCATTAACTTGTGTTTTTTCTCCTGTTGCACAAGAACAGTATCTCCTACATTGATATCACGTTCCTTCGCATTGCGATGTGAATCTGCATAAGTTTTATTATACTGGCAACGTTTTTGTTCGTTGCCCTGAGCCTCTTGGTGTCGGTTGATAACTTTGCAAGGCTCTAACGCTGGTAGTGTTCCGCGAACTTGTCGGTTAAAAATAACTCTGATGGAGGTACCTTTGTTGTGCTATGCGGTGTGATTCTGTATTGCAAGAGAAATCTGGATAGCTCCTGCTGCCACTTCTTCCCTTCTGCAATTGCTGTTGTTAATGCTTTATTTAGCGGTTGCATAAAGCGTTCAACTTCTGCATTACCCTGTGGCCATTTTGGTGTAGATGGTTTAAACTTTATACCAAGGAGTTTCAAATATCGAGCGAAATCATCTCCGTTAAAGGGTGGTCCATTGTCGGATGTCAACTCGAATGGTATTCCATGCGCGGCAAATATTTTGTCTAATTTTGGAATAACAGCAGAACATTTTGTAGACTTCACGATCTCCACCTCCGGGTATCTGCTATACCTGTCGATAATAACCAGAAGTAGGTCACCAGATGGGAGTGGTCCAAAAAAATCAATATTGATCTTGTGCCAAGGTGCGCTTGGCATTTCCGTCATACGAAGAGGTTCAGGAGGGTTAGGTCTCCCGACAGCTTGACAAGGTAGACATTTTGCAATGATCCCCTTGACAAATGAATCAATTCCAGGGAACCAGATCTTTTCGCGTAGAAGTGCCTTTGTTTTTTCTAGTCCCTGGTGGCATGCATGGGCTAAGTCAACTGCTTTCTTCTGTAATGATGCAGGTATGACTATTCTTGAGCCACGTAATATTATATTCGATGTTCCGATTGAAAGCTCATCTTTCACGATAAAAACGATTTAACCGTGTCTGTATCCCAACGATTGAGCCGAATGCAGCTCGAAGTGCTTTTAAAACTCTATCGTTATCCGTGGCTTCACGAATTTCATCGAGAGTCATTGACTTGGGTATTGCATGCTGTAGTATGAAGTTTACGTATTCGTCAGCCATTTTTCCTTGTTTGCCAGTATTATTGTCGCAGGGTGTCTTGACAAAAAGTCGGCGTGATTTGTCGGGCCTGGTTTGTATTTGACGTTGAAGTCATAAGGCTGAAGGCGAAGAACCCATCTCTCGATTCGAGCACATGGTTTCGATTTAGCACTGCCATATATAATTTCCAAAGGCTTATGATCAGTCTCAAGTGTAAAGGAGTGACCATAAAGGTAGAGATGGAAGTGCTCCACCGCCCAGACAATACTCAGTGCTTCCTTCTCGGTTTGAGAATACCGACGTTCAACGTCTGATAGTGCTCGGCTTGCGTATGCAATTATTTTGCCTTCTGGGTCACTGGGTGCCTTTTGCGATAAATCCTGATAGTCCACGGACTCCATCGACTGTCAAAACTGTTTCCTTCGCGGCGTCAAAATATGCCATCACTGGAGGTGTAGTTAAGGCTGATTTTAGCTGTGCAAATGCGGTTTGATGACTTTTCTCCCAGTTGAATACTACTCCGGTTTTCGTTAACTCGCGTAAAGGTGTCGCAATTGTAGCAAAATTGGCAATATATTTCGAGCTGTAATTCACCATTCCCAGAAAACTGCGCAGTTCGGACACAGTTTGAGGTACTGCAGCATCCAGAACATCTTGTACTCTGCGAGGGTCAGGACGAGTACCCTGTTCTGAGAAAATCTGTCCGAAAAATTCTAACTCTGTGTTCAAAAAGCGACATTTGGATTTATTCAGCGTAAGTCCTTTCTCTGTAAGACGTTTAAGGCAATTATCGAGCGCATGATCATGTTCTTGTCGTGTGCGTCCGAAGACTATGATGTCGTCAGCGATATTCTGGACACCAGCCATACCATGTAAGTGTTGCTGTAATGTATGCTGAAAAAGCTCTGCGCTGGCGTTAGTACCAAAATTTAGACGCTTGTACCGGTAAAGTCCAAGGTGAGTACTAAATGTTGTAATATAGCGACTGTCCGGATGCAACTCTAGCTGGTGATAGGCCTGTGATAAGTCGAGTTTTGAAAAGAACTTAGCACCATTCAGCTCTAAGCTCACGTCTGCAACTGTCGGAATCAAGTGACGTACGCGTTTAATCGCGGTGTTCGCAGCACGCATGTCTACACATATACGGACATTTCCATCTTTTTTTGGTACTGTTACTATTGCTGAGACCCATGGTGTCGGTTGGCTATCGGGCACTTTTTCGATGATTCCTTGACTTTCAAGCTCTTGTATTGCCACCTTAACTTTTTTTCGCATATGAAAAGGAATTCTGCGTTGCGGCTGAGAAACTGGATTGACATTTGTGTCAATATTTAGTTTCACCTGGTGATTTTTCAGCTTGCCTAGGCCGTGAAATACAGAAGAATGCTGCTGAAGGATTTTTGCAAGGTCAGCATCTGTTTTTGGATCTTGATTCAGTAACGTATTCAATCTAAGCTGAATCAGGCCTAGCTCTTGAGCAGTTTGCAGTGAAAGCAAACATCCACTGGCTTTTCCTTTTACAACATAAATTGTTCCCACAGTGCATTTTTTCTTGGTTTCGATCAGATCTTCAAATTTTCCGAGAAACTCCACAGGTTTTTCACATTGATATGGATAGGCCTTTGTGCTTGTGTGCATGAGCTTTATATTTTGCATTTTAGCAAAAGTTTCTGTATCTATAACATTAATTGTAGCACCACTGTCAACAATAGCTTTAAATGTGTAACCTGCAACTGTAATCCATGCTTGTGGTGTATGTGGACGATTGGCTGTAATTGTGTACATGTAATCGTCTTCTGACTCTGAGCCTGAACTTGATGATGATGATGATGCACTGTGTTTGAGCGGGCGAATCCTCTGCTTATGCTGTCTACGCTGTGGCTTATGGACATGGCTGTGGTCCTTTTTGTCTCCTTTGCTTCTACAAACAATGGCGAAATGACCTTGTTTACCACAACTTCCGCACTGCTTGCCTTTTGCAGGGCAGTCCCCTTTGTGAGGGTATTCCCCTCCACAGGTAAAACATTTCTTTCCCTGTTTGTTTGTGGATTTAATTTGATGTACAGCAGCGGAAGTAGACTCATTCGATTCAATATCACGAGTTTGATATGCACTCATTTCTTCCCGTCTGCCATCAAGTAACATTTGTTGGAGATTATAAGCAGGATCACGCAAGGCTCTTTTGCGAATTCTTGAAGAAACGCCACCAACAACAATTTGCTGCTCAATCTCAAACTCCAAATCCTGAAATTCACACGCCGTAGAAAGAGCTCGTAATCGAGTGTGATATTGGTCAAGTGTTTCCTGTTGCTCTTGTTTAGTCTCACGAAATCTGTACACTTCGTACCTTCGGTTTTTCTGAGGCTCGAAATGCGTAGTAAGTTTTGTTTTTGCAGTGTCATAATCAGCTGCGTCTCCCACATCTTCGAAATGTTGAAAAATTTCTCTTACTCTGCTTCCAGCCAAGTATAGTAATAAGGCTCGTTTCCTTGTTGCATTTGTAATACCACTTGCGGTCAAGAACATTTCAAAATCTGAAAGCCACGTCCGCCATTTTGAAGATAGGCTGGCTCCAAGTTCAGCATCTGGCTGAAACTCTGGCACCGGAGGAATGTGAAAGCCTTGAGCCATTTGTAGTGTAACCTTTACCTCGTCGCCAATATAAACTTCGTAAGTGAGTGTAAACAAATAAACGCTCGTTGTCCAAATCAGAACCAAACATAACATATATATATTAAAACCACATGGCAAAAGCTATATCCTAAATCTCTTTCTGCTTGACGTTCCTCGTGTCCCTGTGTTCTTCTACACGTCATCACTACAGCATGAACAACATGTAGTTAAATAGCTGATTGCAAATTCATGTACCTTACTCACGTTCACTTTTTAATTATTATGACCAACATTTCTACTTGAGTTTGTTTTGATTTGACACGTACCGCCCGTTTTACGTAGGTTCGGATTATTATATATTGCCATTAAGGGCTTGCTATGTCGAGGAGCTGTTAAGTTGGATTAAAAAATTCCTCAAAGTTTATTGAACGTTAGATATGTATAGTCAACCTTTACATATCTAACGTTCTCTAGATGTTCAAAGCCGCTTGGTGTTGTTGCTGCTGCGTAGCGGAACGAGTCCTTCTCGAGAAAAAATCTTGTGAAGATGTGTTTGTTTTTATGTGAAGATGTTTGTCGGATTCTAGCCTGCGCGTGGCCTTAAATCCTCCTCCGTTTAGCCGCATGCTGGCTTTATTATCAATTCATCAATGGCGGTAATCTTTGCTGCAGTGCAGTTAGACCTCTCAGAAACATTGAGAAAACGCCATTTGGTTGGCGTATCTGCTGGTTATTAACTTTTATTCGTTGCCCGAATCGAGAAGACCCCAAAAGGCCATTTTTATTTCGACAAGAACACAGGAGTGCCTTTCTTGTCGTGGGAAAGGTTCATTAAAATGAATGCATGCAAACAGAAGAGATCTTTGATCTTTATCTTTGATCTTCAAACTGAGCGTACACCTTCTCTTGATAAAGAATAATTTGCTGAAATGTATTATTGCTGAAATTCCAAAATCAGCTATGAAACGTAAATGTCAATAAGAAATGTCAAATACAAATGATAACATTCAAATATATCAAATATAGAGAAACGACCTGTTTTTGTAGCAAATCCTAATCAAAGGAACCTTGAGGTGACTCGCGACAGATGGCTTTTATTTCACTGTATTATCCAGAAAGCGAAGAAAGTAATATCAATTAAAAGTCAAACTTGCGATTCTAAAAGTTGAGCTTGAACAAAAAACAATAACTAATTTTATTGACTATTCACGTTTTTTAACTTTCGACATAAAAAACCTTGGATTTAATTTTCAGGATTGAACGCAGTAAAATAAAGAAACATTGGTTTTGAAACCACTCAAGCAAACATTGTGACTTCAATGTTCTATCTTGTTTCATCAAATTTCTCAAACTTGCATTTTCCAAAAAATGAAGTAATATAATTGTTGTATTAGTTGCATAAGCATACAGCTAGAAAACTTTCTTCTTTTCACCTGATGCTTCCAACAACAAGTCAAAAATGCCACTTCACCGTGCGTAATCGTGCTCGTGGTCTTGCCCTGCCCAGCGTCTAGTATGGCACGTCACGTTGTTTATTGTTTCAACAAGTTTACATTTTATCCAATGAAAAATTTGCAAAGTGATATGATACTTGGTAGCCTCATTCCAATCCAAAAGTGAACGTTTGAACCTGTTCCTTTTGGATTTACCACAATTGGATGTATGTGAACTGCATTCCTTTGTATTTACTTTCCGATCAAGGCTCTAATGTGGACGGCACATTTGTACGACGCTGGCATCGAAAAAAGAACATCATCAGCGTATCACAGCCAAGGCAATGGCTTTGCCGAGAGGAACATGCGCACTGTCAAAGACATGTTAAGATCAGTTTTCTTGCATCGTCGTATTCAACAGACTCAATCGCGCAAAATCCTCCATCGACTTGTTTTTGCTTTAAATACTACAATCAGTAAAGCTACAAATTGCGTGCCGTACAATGTTATATTTGGCAGATCAGCTGCTTTACCTGAAGACGTTGTTTTTCAAAATGGTCGCCATGAGCGGTTTGATCATAACTCTCCAAGTGAGTACCTCTAAAGGAACTTTGCGTTACAATAGACGATATTTATATTCATGCAATTGAAGGACTGGAAATAAGTAAAGTTCAAGTGCAGCAACATTACAATCGTAATCTTTGCGCTATTCATTACAAGGAAGGGCAGTAGGTTTGGCTAAAGACAAAACATTATAAAATGGGTGAAAACCGCAAATTGGCACCCGGACGAAATGGCCCGTGGACGGTCCGAGAATAATTACCAAATAAGGTGTTAATTTTAAAATACTTAATGTTATCTCAAGAAATTGGGCGGTTAGCCTACCGGCCCGGATTGCTTGAGTATGAATAAGCTTTTACGGTCGATTGACCCGATTTGCCGTGCAAATTGTGGGGCCGGTACACCAGGCAGTACCAACCGAATGGTCAAACTGCAAAATGATAACTGAAATCATAATGTAAATCAAAATAGCTTTGAAACATAATACACTACACTCATCGGAATAGTACGTCAGAAGGAGAACGAAAATGAAAACCTAACAAATTATTATACCCAGAAGAGGATCGAAATTGGCCAATCAGAAAAGAGGTGAATGATCGGTATAGCGCAAAAACAACCAATCATCACCGGTGATGGAACAATAGATTATTGAATGATCTATTGTTCGATCAATAATCTATTGTTGAATAATCAATAATGTTTTAGGTCAAGAAATAAAGTCATGTTGACATTCCGATTGTCGACATTTTGCAACCAATAATCTTTACTGCCAAACATTGAAGTAATCGTCGAATGAAATTTCCGAAAGGCATATTGATTTTTAGTAAGGGTGTTATTTACATCAGGATACTCGAAAAGCTGGTCATGAGTGATTTTTTTCAAAAATTCGAGAAAAGATGCCAAGAACAGAGATTGGTCTATAATTATTTTCATCATCTCTCGCTCTTGATTTATAAATCGGTGCTACCCTCGCTAATTTCCACAGTTCAAGAATATACCATTATCTAGAGAGACTTTGAAGATCATTGCTAAAGGTAAAGCGATTTGCTCAGATGCATCTTTGACAAGCGTGGTAGGTACTTTATCCGGTCCACTTGCCTTGCCATTTTAGCTGCTGTAGTGAGAGCAAAACGCCATCCAAGGTTATTTCTTTGAACGAAAATCTAGTTTGGATGTTTTGTTTTATGTGTTTGATTGGATCATCACCTACTTTACTTTCTACTTTTGAGCAATTTCAGGTACAACCGAAACGAAGTGACCATTGAAGGCATTTGCTATTTCCCGATTCTCAGTTCATATCTTATTGTTTGCCTTTAGACTGTTAATCGATTTCATATCCTTCGTCTTACCCAAGACTTTATTTATGGTCTTGCACATTTTCTCAGGTTTACCTTCGTTTTCGTCTATCACCCATTGTAATAGCCTTCTATTGCTTTGTTTACTTCATTAGTAGTTTCATTACGCAACAGTTTGTACTCAGGCCATAGCTCGGGCTTCCCTACAGCTTCCCATTTTGCTCGGTTTCTCCTTCTTATCAAATCTCTTAGTGACGGAGATAACCATGGAGCATGTTCATCACGTACCCGAAATTTTTTAAGCGGTGCATAAATTTCCAAATTTGTCTCAGATATTTCTTGAAATAATTGAACCATTTCACTTGGTTCATGATATAAGGGGAAGAGAATTTGCTCCCAGTTAATTTTTTGGAGATCATATTGAAACGCGAGTTTGTTATATTTTTTAAGGTTCCTGGTCTCCACATATTTTGGGTTCTTCCATTGTAGCTTTTTTGTTCCTATTTTTCTTATCCCATAAACCAAGTAATGATCTACCATTCCTGTTTCTAGTACATCACGTTTGATAATTAAGTTAGGTTTGTTACAAGAGAAATGGTCTATCAAGCTTTTCGTAGTTCTGGTGTTATTTTCGCCAGCTTGTACAATTGCTACTCTTGTATAATCCTTGACTAATTGAGTCAGTTGAAGTTCTCTGTGGATACTTCTGAGGCTTTTGTATTTGGGTGTTTGGTGTTGTTTTTAAAGTCACAGTTTGCATCACCGATAAGGATTATTTCCTTTTCTTCTTCATCCAGAATGGATAAAAGGTTTCTTAGGTTTTCAAAGCTTCTTGTATCATTCCCAGATTTTGGGGGTCGATACCAGCATGCTAGGAAAAATGGTTTGGAATGTTTTGCATAATTTCCAAGCATAAAAGTTCTAAATCGTCGCATTTGTACTTCATTACCGGACTAGGTACGGTGTCTTTAATGTAAATAGCTACCCCAGCACCGTTTATATTACGGTCGTTTCTGATAATGTGGTAGCCAGGAATCGAGGCCTCAGAATCGCTTATCCTTTCATCTAGCCTCGTTTCACTGAGACCTATGATGTCAATTTCACGATTGTGAAGCAGCAGATTCAGTTCATGTCCTCTTTTTCTTACGAACACGATGTTTAAAAAAGCTATTTTAAGACCATTTCTCTTCCTTACAAGCGGCTTATGCTTTGATTTTTCCTTGTCGCCTTGGTCAATTTTTGAGCTGCGACTTCCTTAGCAGCATTTAATAAAATTAATTAAAATACCTGCAAATTTACGCCCTCCGCCCTGGTTGATGTGTAGACCGTCGTGAGCTAAATTTGAAAAAGAATGTTATTATTATCATTAATGTCAAATCCATTGATCATCAGTTCTTCTTCGAGCATCTTGTCCAGTTTTGTGGCTTTCGCATTCAGCTCTTTGTCTTGTCGTCTGAATATGGAGGAGAAAGCTATCTTTGATGTGGGGTTCTTTTCTTGGATGGATTTCAATGTGTTCGTGATTTCTGACGCAAGTTTTTCTGGCGCTGATGATCTCAAGTCGTTAGATGCAGCGTGTACAATTATGACGTCACTATCGGTTATACAAGCCTTGTTCCCGCTTGCTTGATTTTCATTCCTGATTGTGTTCGTATTTCAACTTGATGGTGCTTGTCATTGTTAATTTTTTCCTCATTAATTCTCAGGAGTTGCGAGTCTCCAACAATTGTCACCTATGTTTTTCTTGTGGGGTGCCTGGTTGTTGCCATGGCAGTCTGTGATGGATTGTTGTTCGCTTTTTTCTTCTTAGAATGTTTTGCTTTTCTGCAGCGATGGAGTTATGTGTTTTACCTTTGCTTTGCTTGTTGTTCATGCTTTGTTAATCAACTCTGTGCGGATTTCAATGATGACCAACAATGCGACTAATGAAATTTCCCATTGTTACTAACAAAGACGTTCTTACCAAATCTTCCTCTCTCATAAAGAGAAAAAATACTTCCTTCGAACAAAGGGTAGGAGAAAAAGGGTTTGATTTTACATCAAAGAGGCAACAAATGCAATTATGCTTGCATTTGTTTGTATATTTGTCACTTGGTTACTGCTTTGTTTTGAGGGAGAAGCTCTGCGAAGTTCTTCCTCTGTTATTCCAATGAAGATTGGAATTTTCTATTGTTTAGTGGCACATAAATTTCACTGCACATTGCCAATCAAGTCACTCCACTAATCGTTTCGGTGAAAGCATAGTTTTACTGCACACAGGTTTGTAATTTTTTACAAAAAATTGAACTTGTTAAATAGCTCTTCGTCTGCACGATTTAATGTGCAGTACAATTTATGTATAATTTTTTCTTTTCATTTGAATTGACAGATTGGTTTGTGGCTCATTCAAGCTGAAGATGAAGTCAATTTTCTTGGCAATCCTTCTGCTCGGATTGGTTTTCTGCCAACTCGGTAAATTTACGGCGTTATTAATCTTTCTCTATCGCCTTTTCATAAAATCGTCAACTGTACTATATTTGTTTTGTATATTATCATAGCTACTGACTTGTATGATAGATACGTTGGGCGGAAAAGTTCGATGAAATGTTGTTTTATCTTGTAGGTGCGGCAGAGGAACAGCAAGATCAAGCAAAAGAAGCCCCTGATGCCGAATCCGATGCTGAATCTGATGGCGATGTTGATGCTGGTCCAGAATCTCAGTCCGATGCTGATCCAGAATCTGAGTCCGATGCTGATGAGTCAGAAGAGCCAAGTGAGGATGAAGATGAGACTGAAATAGAAAACAGTAAGTCAATTATATAATTCAATATGTAAATTTAATCAGCGCAATTAACGTTGCGTTAACTAAATATTTGACCATTGGTTCTGCCAGGAGATCCAAATGAAGATTTGTCCGATCAAGCAGACCCAAAACCCTTCTTCAGACGTGTCAGCTTCAGGCGTGTCAGCTTCAGGCGTGTCAGCTTCAGGCGTGTCAGCTTCAGGCGAGTTAGCTTCAGACGTGTTCGCTTGAGCGTGTTAGCTTCAGGCGCATCAGCTACAGAAGATATCGCTTCAGGCGCATCAGCTACAGAAGATATCGCTTCAGACGCATCAGCTACAGAAGATACCGCTTCAGAAGATTTAGCTTCAGACGCTGGGGAAAATAGATTGGCTGCTGTGTAATGCATGAACAACATGTAGTTAAATAGCTGATTGCAAATTCATGTACCTTACTCACGTTCACTTTTTAATTATTATGACCAACATTTCTACTTGAGTTTGTTTTGATTTGACACGTACCGCCCGTTTTACGTAGGTTCGGATTATTATATATTGCCATTAAGGGCTTGCTATGTCGAGGAGCTGTTAAGTTGGATTAAAAAATTCCTCAAAGTTTATTGAACGTTAGATATGTATAGTCAACCTTTACATATCTAACGTTCTCTAGATGTTCAAAGCCGCTTGTGTTGTTGCTGCTGCGTAGCGGAACGAGTCCTTCTCGAGAAAAAATCTTGTGAAGATGTGTTTGTTTTATGTGAAGATGTTTGTCGGATTCTAGCCTGCGCGTGGCCTTAAATCCTCCTCCGTTTAGCCGCATGCTGGCTTTATTATCAATTCATCAATGGCGGTAATCTTTGCTGCAGTGCAGTTAGACCTCTCAGAAACATTGAGAAAACGCCATTTGGTTGGCGTATCTGCTGGTTATTAACTTTTATTCGTTGCCCGAATCGAGAAGACCCCAAAAGGCCATTTTTATTTCGACAAGAACACAGGAGTGCCTTTCTTGTCGTGGGGAAAGGTTCATTAAAATGAATGCATGCAAACAGAAGAGATCTTTGATCTTTATCTTTGATCTTCAAACTGAGCGTACACCTTCTCTTGATAAAGAATAATTTGCTGAAATGTATTATTGCTGAAATTCCAAAATCAAGCTATGAAACGTAAATGTCAATAAGAAATGTCAAATACAAATGATAACATTCAAATATATCAAATATAGAGAAACGACCTGTTTTTGTAGCAAATCCTAATCAAAGGAACCTTGAGGTGACTCGCGACAGATGGCTTTTATTTCACTGTATTATCCAGAAAGCGAAGAAAGTAATATCAATTAAAAGTCAAACTTGCGATCCTAAAAGTTGAGCTTGAACAAAAAACAATAACTAATTTTATTGACTATTCACGTTTTTTAACTTTCGACATAAAAAACCTTGGATTTAATTTTCAGGATTGAACGCAGTAAAATAAAGAAACATTGGTTTTGAAACCACTCAAGCAAACATTGTGACTTCAATGTTCTATCTTGTTTCATCAAATTTCTCAAACTTGCATTTTCCAAAAAAATGAAGTAATATAATTGTTGTATTAGTTGCATAAGCATACAGCTAGAAAACTTTCTTCTTTTCACCTGATGCTTCCAACAACAAGTCAAAAATGCCACTTCACCGTGCGTAATCGTGCTCGTGGTCTTGCCCTGCCCAGCGTCTAGTATGGCACGTCACGTTGTTTATTGTTTCAACAAGTTTACATTTATCCAATGAAAAATTTGCAAAGTGATATGATACTTGGTAGCCTCATTCCAATCCAAAAGTGAACGTTTGAACCTGTTCCTTTTGGATTTACCACAATTGGATGTATGTGAACTGCATTCCTTTGTATTTACTTTCCGATCAAGGCTCTAATGTGGACGGCACATTTGTACGACGCTGGCATCGAAAAAAGAACATCATCAGCGTATCACAGCCAAGGCAATGGCTTTGCCGAGAGGAACATGCGCACTGTCAAAGACATGTTAAGATCAATTTTCTTGCATCGTCGTATTCAACAGACTCAATGGCGCAAAATTCTCCATCGACTTGTTTTTGCTTTAAATACTACAATCAGTAAAGCTACAAATTGCGTGCCGTACAATGTTATATTTGGCAGATCAGCTGCTTTACCTGAAGACGTTGTTTTTCAAAATGGTCGCCATGAGCGGTTTGATCATAACTCTCCAAGTGAGTACCTCTAAAGGAACTTTGCGTTACAATAGACGATATTTATATTCATGCAATTGAAGGACTGGAAATAAGTAAAGTTCAAGTGCAGCAACATTACAATCGTAATCTTTGCCCTATTCATTACAAGGAAGGGCAGTAGGTTTGGCTAAAGACAAAACATTATAAAATGGGTGAAAACCGCAAATTGGCACCCGGACGAAATGGCCCGTGGACGGTCCGAGAATAATTACCAAATAAGGTGTTAATTTTAAAATACTTAATGTTATCTCAAGAAATTGGGCGGTTAGCCTACCGGCCCGGATTGCTTGAGTATGAATAAGCTTTTACGGTCGATTGACCCGATTTGCCGTGCAAATTGTGGGGCCGGTACACCAGGCAGTACCAACCGAATGGTCAAACTGCAAAATGATAACTGAAATCATAATGTAAATCAAAATAGCTTTGAAACATAATACACTCATCGGAATAGTACGTCAGAAGGAGAACGAAAATGAAAACCTAACAAATTATTATACCCAGAAGAGGATCGAAATTGGCCAATCAGAAAAGAGGTGAATGATCGGTATAGTGCAAAAACAACCAATCATCACCGGTGATGGAACAATAGATTATTGAATGATCTATTGTTCGATCAATAATCTATTGTTGAATAATCAATAATGTTTTAGGTCAAGAAATAAAGTCATGTTGACATTCCGATTGTCGACATTTTGCAACCAATAATCTTTACTGCCAAACATTGAAGTAATCGTCGAATGAAATTTCCGAAAGGCATATTGATTTTTAGTAAGGGTGTTATTTACATCAGGATACTCGAAAAGCTGATCATGAGTGATTTTTTTCAAAAATTCTAGAAAAGATGCCAAGAACAGAGATTGGTCTATCATTATTTTCATCATCTCTCGCTCTTGATTTATAAATCGGTGCTACCCTCGCTAATTTCCACAGTTCAAGAATATACCATTATCTAGAGAGACTTTCAAGATCATTGCTAAAGGTAAAGCGATTTGCTCAGATGCATCTTTGACAAGCGTGGTAGGTACTTTATCCGGTCCACTTGCCTTGCCATTTTAGCTGCTGTAGTGAGAGCAAAACGCCATCCAAGGTTATTTCTTTGAACGAAAATCTAGTTTGGATGTTTTGTTTTATGTGTTTGATTGGATCATCACCTACTTTACTTTCTACTTTTGAGCAATTTCAGGTACAACCGAAACGAAGTGACCATTGAAGGCATTTGCTATTTCCCGATTCTCAGTTCATATCTTATTGTTTGCCTTTAGACTGTTAATCGATTTCATATCCTTCGTCTTACCCAAGACTTTATTTATGGTCTTGCACATTTTCTCAGGTTTACCTTCGTTTTCGTCTATCACCCATTGTAATAGCCTTCTATTGCTTTGTTTACTTCATTAGTAGTTTCATTACGCAACAGTTTGTACTCAGGCCATAGCTCGGGCTTCCCTACAGCTTCCCATTTTGCTCGGTTTCTCCTTCTTATCAAATCTCTTAGTGACGGAGATAACCATGGAGCATGTTCATCACGTACCCGAAATTTTTTAAGCGGTGCATAAATTTCCAAATTTGTCTCAGATATTTCTTGAAATAATTGAACCATTTCACTTGGTTCATGATATAAGGGGAAGAGAATTTGCTCCCAGTTAATTTTTTGGAGATCATATTGAAACGCGAGTTTGTTATATTTTTTAAGGTTCCTGGTCTCCACATATTTTGGGTTCTTCCATTGTAGCTTTTTTGTTCCTATTTTTCTTATCCCATAAACCAAGTAATGATCTACCATTCCTGTTTCTAGTACATCACGTTTGATAATTAAGTTAGGTTTGTTACAAGAGAAATGGTCTATCAAGCTTTTCGTAGTTCTGGTGTTATTTTCGCCAGCTTGTACAATTGCTACTCTTGTATAATCCTTGACTAATTGAGTCAGTTGAAGTTCTCTGTGGAACTTCTGAGGCTTTTGTATTTGGGTGTTTGGTGTTGTTTTTAAAGTCACAGTTTGCATCACCGATAAGGATTATTTCCTTTTCTTCTTCATCCAGAATGGATAAAAGGTTTCTTAGGTTTTCAAAGCTTCTTGTATCATTCCCAGATTTTGGGGGTCGATACCAGCATGCTAGGAAAAATGGTTTGGAATGTTTTGCATAATTTCCAAGCATAAAAGTTCTAAATCGTCGCATTTGTACTTCATTACCGGACTAGGTACGGTGTCTTTAATGTAAATAGCTACCCCAGCACCGTTTATATTACGGTCGTTTCTGATAATGTGGTAGCCAGGAATCGAGGCCTCAGAATCGCTTATCCTTTCATCTAGCCTCGTTTCACTGAGACCTATGATGTCAATTTCACGATTGTGAAGCAGCAGATTCAGTTCATGTCCTCTTTTTCTTACGAACACGATGTTTAAAAAAGCTATTTTAAGACCATTTCTCTTCCTTACAAGCGGCTTATGCTTTGATTTTTCCTTGTCGCCTTGGTCAATTTTTGGCTGCGACTTCCTTAGCAGCATTTAATAAAATTAATTAAAATACCTGCAAATTTACGCCCTCCGCCCTGGTTGATGTGTAGACCGTCGTGAGCTAAATTTGAAAAAGAATGTTATTATTATCATTAATGTCAAATCCATTGATCATCAGTTCTTCTTCGAGCATCTTGTCCAGTTTTGTGGCTTTCGCATTCAGCTCTTTGTCTTGTCGTCTGAATATGGAGGAGAAAGCTATCTTTGATGTGGGGTTCTTTTCTTGGATGGATTTCAATGTGTTCGTGATTTCTGACGCAAGTTTTTCTGGCGCTGATGATCTCAAGTCGTTAGATGCAGCGTGTACAATTATGACGTCACTATCGGTTATACAAGCCTTGTTCCCGCTTGCTTGATTTTCATTCCTGATTGTGTTCGTATTTCAACTTGATGGTGCTTGTCATTGTTAATTTTTTCCTCATTAATTCTCAGGAGTTGCGAGTCTCCAACAATTGTCACCTATGTTTTTCTTGTGGGGTGCCTGGTTGTTGCCATGGCAGTCTGTGATGGATTGTTGTTCGCTTTTTTCTTCTTAGAATGTTTTGCTTTTCTGCAGCGATGGAGTTATGTGTTTTACCTTTGCTTTGCTTGTTGTTCATGCTTTGTTAATCAACTCTGTGCGGATTTCAATGATGACCAACAATGCGACTAATGAAATTTCCCATTGTTACTAACAAAGACGTTCTTACCAAATCTTCCTCTCTCATAAAGAGAAAAAATACTTCCTTCGAACAAAGGGTAGGAGAAAAAGGGTTTGATTTTACATCAAAGAGGCAACAAATGCAATTATGCTTGCATTTGTTTGTATATTTGTCACTTGGTTACTGCTTTGTTTTGAGGGAGAAGCTCTGCGAAGTTCTTCCTCTGTTATTCCAATGAAGATTGGAATTTTCTATTGTTTAGTGGCACATAAATTTCACTGCACATTGCCAATCAAGTCACTCCACTAATCGTTTCGGTGAAAGCATAGTTTTACTGCACACAGGTTTGTAATTTTTTACAAAAAATTGAACTTGTTAAATAGCTCTTCGTCTGCACGATTTAATGTGCAGTACAATTTATGTATAATTTTTTCTTTTCATTTGAATTGACAGATTGGTTTGTGGCTCATTCAAGCTGAAGATGAAGTCAATTTTCTTGGCAATCCTTCTGCTCGGATTGGTTTTCTGCCAACTCGGTAAATTTACGGCGTTATTAATCTTTCTCTATCGCCTTTTCATAAAATCGTCAACTGTACTATATTTGTTTTGTATATTATCATAGCTACTGACTTGTATGATAGATACGTTGGGCGGAAAAGTTCGATGAAATGTTGTTTTATCTTGTAGGTGCGGCAGAGGAACAGCAAGATCAAGCAAAAGAAGCCCCTGATGCCGAATCCGATGCTGAATCTGATGGCGATGTTGATGCTGGTCCAGAATCTCAGTCCGATGCTGATCCAGAATCTGAGTCCGATGCTGATGAGTCAGAAGAGCCAAGTGAGGATGAAGATGAGACTGAAATAGAAAACAGTAAGTCAATTATATAATTCAATATGTAAATTTAATCAGCGCAATTAACGTTGCGTTAACTAAATATTTGACCATTGGTTCTGCCAGGAGATCCAAATGAAGATTTGTCCGATCAAGCAGACCCAAAACCCTTCTTCAGACGTGTCAGCTTCAGGCGTGTCAGCTTCAGGCGTGTCAGCTTCAGGCGAGTTAGCTTCAGACGTGTTCGCTTGAGCGTGTTAGCTTCAGGCGCATCAGCTACAGAAGATATCGCTTCAGGCGCATCAGCTACAGAAGATATCGCTTCAGACGCATCAGCTACAGAAGATACCGCTTCAGAAGATTTAGCTTCAGACGCTGGGGAAAATAGATTGGCTGCTGTGTAATGCATGAACAACATGTAGTTAAATAGCTGATTGCAAATTCATGTACCTTACTCACGTTCACTTTTTAATTATTATGACCAACATTTCTACTTGAGTTTGTTTTGATTTGACACGTACCGCCCGTTTTACGTAGGTTCGGATTATTATATATTGCCATTAAGGGCTTGCTATGTCGAGGAGCTGTTAAGTTGGATTAAAAAATTCCTCAAAGTTTATTGAACGTTAGATATGTATAGTCAACCTTTACATATCTAACGTTCTCTAGATGTTCAAAGCCGCTTGTGTTGTTGCTGCTGCGTAGCGGAACGAGTCCTTCTCGAGAAAAAATCTTGTGAAGATGTTTGTTTTATGTGAAGATGTTTGTCGGATTCTAGCCTGCGCGTGGCCTTAAATCCTCCTCCGTTTAGCCGCATGCTGGCTTTATTATCAATTCATCAATGGCGGTAATCTTTGCTGCAGTGCAGTTAGACCTCTCAGAAACATTGAGAAAACGCCATTTGGTTGGCGTATCTGCTGGTTATTAACTTTTATTCGTTGCCCGAATCGAGAAGACCCCAAAAGGCCATTTTTATTTCGACAAGAACACAGGAGTGCCTTTCTTGTCGTGGGGAAAGGTTCATTAAAATGAATGCATGCAAACAGAAGAGATCTTTGATCTTTATCTTTGATCTTCAAACTGAGCGTACACCTTCTCTTGATAAAGAATAATTTGCTGAAATGTATTATTGCTGAAATTCCAAAATCAAGCTATGAAACGTAAATGTCAATAAGAAATGTCAAATACAAATGATAACATTCAAATATATCAAATATAGAGAAACGACCTGTTTTTGTAGCAAATCCTAATCAAAGGAACCTTGAGGTGACTCGCGACAGATGGCTTTTATTTCACTGTATTATCCAGAAAGCGAAGAAAGTAATATCAATTAAAAGTCAAACTTGCGATCCTAAAAGTTGAGCTTGAACAAAAAACAATAACTAATTTTATTGACTATTCACGTTTTTTAACTCTTCGACATAAAAAACCTTGGATTTAATTTTCAGGATTGAACGCAGTAAAATAAAGAAACATTGGTTTTGAAACCACTCAAGCAAACATTGTGACTTCAATGTTCGATCTTGTTTCATCAAATTTCTCAAACTTGCATTTTCCAAAAAAATGAAGTAATATAATTGTTGTATTAGTTGCATAAGCATACAGCTAGAAAACTTTCTTCTTTTCACCTGATGCTTCCAACAACAAGTCAAAAATGCCACTTCACCGTGCGTAATCGTGCTCGTGGTCTTGCCCTGCCCAGCGTCTAGTATGGCACGTCACGTTGTTTATTGTTTCAACAAGTTTACATTTATCCAATGAAAAATTTGCAAAGTGATATGATACTTGGTAGCCTCATTCCAATCCAAAAGTGAACGTTTGAACCTGTTCCTTTTGGATTTACCACAATTGGATGTATGTGAACTGCATTCCTTTGTATTTACTTTCCGATCAAGGCTCTAATGTGGACGGCACATTTGTACGACGCTGGCATCGAAAAAAGAACATCATCAGCGTATCACAGCCAAGGCAATGGCTTTGCCGAGAGGAACATGCGCACTGTCAAAGACATGTTAAGATCAATTTTCTTGCATCGTCGTATTCAACAGACTCAATGGCGCAAAATTCTCCATCGACTTGTTTTTGCTTTAAATACTACAATCAGTAAAGCTACAAATTGCGTGCCGTACAATGTTATATTTGGCAGATCAGCTGCTTTACCTGAAGACGTTGTTTTTCAAAATGGTCGCCATGAGCGGTTTGATCATAACTCTCCAAGTGAGTACCTCTAAAGGAACTTTGCGTTACAATAGACGATATTTATATTCATGCAATTGAAGGACTGGAAATAAGTAAAAGTTCAAGTGCAGCAACATTACAATCGTAATCTTTGCCCTATTCATTACAAGGAAGGGCAGTAGGTTTGGCTAAAGACAAAACATTAGGTGAAAACCGCAAATTGGCACCCGGACGAAATGGCCCGTGGACGGTCCGAGAATAATTACCAAATAAGGTGTTAATTTTAAAATACTTAATGTTATCTCAAGAAATTGGGCGGTTAGCCTACCGGCCCGGATTGCTTGAGTATGAATAAGCTTTTACGGTCGATTGACCCGATTTGCCGTGCAAATTGTGGGGCCGGTACACCAGGCAGTACCAACCGAATGGTCAAACTGCAAAATGATAACTGAAATCATAATGTAAATCAAAATAGCTTTGAAACATAATACACTCATCGGAATAGTACGTCAGAAGGAGAACGAAAATGAAAACCTAACAAATTATTATACCCAGAAGAGGATCGAAATTGGCCAATCAGAAAAGAGGTGAATGATCGGTATAGTGCAAAAACAACCAATCATCACCGGTGATGGAACAATAGATTATTGAATGATCTATTGTTCGATCAATAATCTATTGTTGAATAATCAATAATGTTTTAGGTCAAGAAATAAAGTCATGTTGACATTCCGATTGTCGACATTTTGCAACCAATAATCTTTACTGCCAAACATTGAAGTAATCGTCGAATGAAATTTCCGAAAGGCATATTGATTTTTAGTAAGGGTGTTATTTACATCAGGATACTCGAAAAGCTGATCATGAGTGATTTTTTTCAAAAATTCTAGAAAAGATGCCAAGAACAGAGATTGGTCTATAATTATTTTCATCATCTCTCGCTCTTGATTTATAAATCGGTGCTACCCTCGCTAATTTCCACAGTTCAAGAATATACCATTATCTAGAGAGACTTTCAAGATCATTGCTAAAGGTAAAGCGATTTGCTCAGATGCATCTTTGACAAGCGTGGTAGGTACTTTATCCGGTCCACTTGCCTTGCCATTTTAGCTGCTGTAGTGAGAGCAAAACGCCATCCAAGGTTATTTCTTTGAACGAAAATCTAGTTTGAATGTTTTGTTTTATGTGTTTGATTGGATCATCACCTACTTTACTTTCTACTTTTGAGCAATTTCAGGTACAACCGAAACGAAGTGACCATTGAAGGCATTTGCTATTTCCCGATTCTCAGTTCATATCTTATTGTTTGCCTTTAGACTGTTAATCGATTTCATATCCTTCGTCTTACCCAAGACTTTATTTATGGTCTTGCACATTTTCTCAGGTTTACCTTCGTTTTCGTCTATCACCCTTGTAATAGCCTTCTATTGCTTTGTTTACTTCATTAGTAGTTTCATTACGCAACAGTTTGTACTCAGGCCATAGCTCGGGCTTCCCTACAGCTTCCCATTTTGCTCGGTTTCTCCTTCTTATCAAATCTCTTAGTGACGGAGATAACCATGGAGCATGTTCATCACGTACCCGAAATTTTTTAAGCGGTGCATAAATTTCCAAATTTGTCTCAGATATTTCTTGAAATAATTGAACCATTTCACTTGGTTCATGATATAAGGGGAAGAGAATTTGCTCCCAGTTAATTTTTTGGAGATCATATTGAAACGCGAGTTTGTTATATTTTTTAAGGTTCCTGGTCTCCACATATTTTGGGTTCTTCCATTGTAGCTTTTTTGTTCCTATTTTTCTTATCCCATAAACCAAGTAATGATCTACCATTCCTGTTTCTAGTACATCACGTTTGATAATTAAGTTAGGTTTGTTACAAGAGAAATGGTCTATCAAGCTTTTCGTAGTTCTGGTGTTATTTTCGCCAGCTTGTACAATTGCTACTCTTGTATAATCCTTGACTAATTGAGTCAGTTGAAGTTCTCTGTGGAAACTTCTGAGGCATTTGTATTTGGGTGTTTGGTGTTGTTTTTAAAGTCACAGTTTGCATCACCGATAAGGATTATTTCCTTTTCTTCTTCATCCAGAATGGATAAAAGGTTTCTTAGGTTTTCAAAGCTTCTTGTATCATTCCCAGATTTTGGGGGTCGATACCAGCATGCTAGGAAAAATGGTTTGGAATGTTTTGCATAATTTCCAAGCATAAAAGTTCTAAATCGTCGCATTTGTACTTCATTACCGGACTAGGTACGGTGTCTTTAATGTAAATAGCTACCCCAGCACCGTTTATATTACGGTCGTTTCTGATAATGTGGTAGCCAGGAATCGAGGCCTCAGAATCGCTTATCCTTTCATCTAGCCTCGTTTCACTGAGACCTATGATGTCAATTTCACGATTGTGAAGCAGCAGATTCAGTTCATGTCCTCTTTTTCTTACGAACACGATGTTTAAAAAAGCTATTTTAAGACCATTTCTCTTCCTTACAAGCGGCTTATGCTTTGATTTTTCCTTGTCGCCTTGGTCAATTTTTGAGCTGCGACTTCCTTAGCAGCATTTAATAAAATTAATTAAAATACCTGCAAATTTGCGCCCTCCGCCCTGGTTGATGTGTAGACCGTCGTGAGCTAAATTTGAAAAAGAATGTTATTATTATCATTAATGTCAAATCCATTGATCATCAGTTCTTCTTCGAGCATCTTGTCCAGTTTTGTGGCTTTCGCATTCAGCTCTTTGTCTTGTCGTCTGAATATGGAGGAGAAAGCTATCTTTGATGTGGGGTTCTTTTCTTGGATGGATTTCAATGTGTTCGTGATTTCTGACGCAAGTTTTTCTGGCGCTGATGATCTCAAGTCGTTAGATGCAGCGTGTACAATTATGACGTCACTATCGGTTATACAAGCCTTGTTCCCGCTTGCTTGATTTTCATTCCTGATTGTGTTCGTATTTCAACTTGATGGTGCTTGTCATTGTTAATTTTTTCCTCATTAATTCTCAGGAGTTGCGAGTCTCCAACAATTGTCACCTTGTTTTTCTTGTGGGGTGCCTGGTTGTTGCCATGGCAGTCTGTGATGGATTGTTGTTCGCTTTTTTCTTCTTAGAATGTTTTGCTTTTCTGCAGCGATGGAGTTATGTGTTTTACCTTTGCTTTGCTTGTTGTTCATGCTTTGTTAATCAACTCTGTGCGGATTTCAATGATGACCAACAATGCGACTAATGAAATTTCCCATTGTTACTAACAAAGACGTTCTTACCAAATCTTCCTCTCTCATAAAGAGAAAAAATACTTCCTTCGAACAAAGGGTAGGAGAAAAAGGGTTTGATTTTACATCAAAGAGGCAACAAATGCAATTATGCTTGCATTTGTTTGTATATTTGTCACTTGGTTACTGCTTTGTTTTGAGGGAGAAGCTCTGCGAAGTTCTTCCTCTGTTATTCCAATGAAGATTGGAATTTTCTATTGTTTAGTGGCACATAAATTTCACTGCACATTGCCAATCAAGTCACTCCACTAATCGTTTCGGTGAAAGCATAGTTTTACTGCACACAGGTTTGTAATTTTTTACAAAAAATTGAACTTGTTAAATAGCTCTTCGTCTGCACGATTTAATGTGCAGTACAATTTATGTATAATTTTTTCTTTTCATTTGAATTGACAGATTGGTTTGTGGCTCATTCAAGCTGAAGATGAAGTCAATTTTCTTGGCAATCCTTCTGCTCGGATTGGTTTTCTGCCAACTCGGTAAATTTACGGCGTTATTAATCTTTCTCTATCGCCTTTTCATAAAATCGTCAACTGTACTATATTTGTTTTGTATATTATCATAGCTACTGACTTGTATGATAGATACGTTGGGCGGAAAAGTTCGATGAAATGTTGTTTTATCTTGTAGGTGCGGCAGAGGAACAGCAAGATCAAGCAAAAGAAGCCCCTGATGCCGAATCCGATGCTGAATCTGATGGCGATGTTGATGCTGGTCCAGAATCTCAGTCCGATGCTGATCCAGAATCTGAGTCCGATGCTGATGAGTCAGAAGAGCCAAGTGAGGATGAAGATGAGACTGAAATAGAAAACAGTAAGTCAATTATATAATTCAATATGTAAATTTAATCAGCGCAATTAACGTTGCGTTAACTAAATATTTGACCATTGGTTCTGCCAGGAGATCCAAATGAAGATTTGTCCGATCAAGCAGACCCAAAACCCTTCTTCAGACGTGTCAGCTTCAGGCGTGTCAGCTTCAGGCGTGTCAGCTTCAGGCGAGTTAGCTTCAGCGTTCGCTTAGACGTGTTAGCTTCAGGCGCATCAGCTACAGAAGATATCGCTTCAGGCGCATCAGCTACAGAAGATATCGCTTCAGACGCATCAGCTACAGAAGATACCGCTTCAGAAGATTTAGCTTCAGACGCTGGGGAAAATAGATTGGCTGCTGTGTAATGCATGAACAACATGTAGTTAAATAGCTGATTGCAAATTCATGTACCTTACTCACGTTCACTTTTTAATTATTATGACCAACATTTCTACTTGAGTTTGTTTTGATTTGACACGTACCGCCCGTTTTACGTAGGTTCGGATTATTATATATTGCCATTAAGGGCTTGCTATGTCGAGGAGCTGTTAAGTTGGATTAAAAAATCCTCAAAGTTTATTGAACGTTAGATATGTATAGTCAACCTTTACATATCTAACGTTCTCTAGATGTTCAAAGCCGCTTGTGTTGTTGCTGCTGCGTAGCGGAACGAGTCCTTCTCGAGAAAAAATCTTGTGAAGATGTGTTTGTTTTTTATGTGAAGATGTTTGTCGGATTCTAGCCTGCGCGTGGCCTTAAATCCTCCTCCGTTTAGCCGCTGCTGGCTTTATTATCAATTCATCAATGGCGGTAATCTTTGCTGCAGTGCAGTTAGACGTTTCAGAAACATTGAGAAACGCCATTTGGTTGGCTATCTGCTGTTATTAACTTTTATTCGTTGCCCGAATCGAGAAGGCCCCAAAAGGCCATTTTTATTTCGACAAGAACACAGGTGCCTTTCTTGTCGTGGAAAGGTTCATTAAATGAATGCATGCAAACAGAAAGATCTTTGATCTTTATCTTCGATCTTCAAAC
>RQOL01000107.1:24168-83378 GCA_013076295.1 Sanderia malayensis
TTCATTAGTCGCATTGTTGGTCATCATTGAAATCCGCACAGAGTTGATTAACAAAGCATGAACAACAAGCAAAGCAAAGGTAAAACACATAACTCCATCGCTGCAGAAAAGCAAAACATTCTAAGAAGAAAAAAGCGAACAACAATCCATCACAGACTGCCATGGCAACAACCAGGCACCCCACAAGAAAAACATAGGTGACAATTGTTGGAGACTCGCAACTCCTGAGAATTAATGAGGAAAAAATTAACAATGACAAGCACCATCAAGTTGAAATACGAACACAATCAGGAATGAAAATCAAGCAAGCGGGAACAAGGCTTGTATAACCGATAGTGACGTCATAATTGTACACGCTGCATCTAACGACTTGAGATCATCAGCGCCAGAAAAACTTGCGTCAGAAATCACGAACACATTGAAATCCATCCAAGAAAAGAACCCCACATCAAAGATAGCTTTCTCCTCCATATTCAGACGACAAGACAAAGAGCTGAATGCGAAAGCCACAAAACTGGACAAGATGCTCGAAGAAGAACTGATGATCAATGGATTTGACATTAATGATAATAATAACATTCTTTTTCAAATTTAGCTCACGACGGTCTACACATCAACCAGGGCGGAGGGCGAAATTTGCAGGTATTTTAATTAATTTTATTAAATGCTGCTAAGGAAGTCGCAGCACAAAAATTGACCAAGGCGACAAGGAAAAATCAAAGCATAAGCCGCTTGTAAGGAAGAGAAATGGTCTTAAAATAGCTTTTTTAAACATCGTGTTCGTAAGAAAAAGAGGACATGAACTGAATCTGCTGCTTCACAATCGTGAAATTGACATCATAGGTCTCAGTGAAACGAGGCTAGATGAAAGGATAAGCGATTCTGAGGCCTCGATTCCTGGCTACCACATTATCAGAAACGACCGTAATATAAACGGTGCTGGGGTAGCTATTTACATTAAAGACACCGTACCTAGTCCGGTAATGAAGTACAAATGCGACGATTTAGAACTTTTATGCTTGGAAATTATGCAAAACATTCCAAACCATTTTTCCTAGCATGCTGGTATCGACCCCCAAAATCTGGGAATGATACAAGAAGCTTTGAAAACCTAAGAAACCTTTTATCCATTCTGGATGAAGAAGAAAAGGAAATAATCCTTATCGGTGATGCAAACTGTGACTTTAAAAACAACACCAAACACCCAAATACAAAAGCCTCAGAAGTATCCACAGAGAACTTCAACTGACTCAATTAGTCAAGGATTATACAAGAGTAGCAATTGTACAAGCTGGCGAAAATAACACCAGAACTACGAAAAGCTTGATAGACCATTTCTCTTGTAACAAACCTAACTTAATTATCAAACGTGATGTACTAGAAACAGGAATGGTAGATCATTACTTGGTTTATGGGATAAGAAAAATAGGAACAAAAAAGCTACAATGGAAGAACCCAAAATATGTGGAGACCAGGAACCTTAAAAAATATAACAAACTCGCGTTTCAATATGATCTCCAAAAAATTAACTGGGAGCAAATTCTCTTCCCCTTATATCATGAACCAAGTGAAATGGTTCAATTATTTCAAGAAATATCTGAGACAAATTTGGAAATTTATGCACCGCTTAAAAAATTTCGGGTACGTGATGAACATGCTCCATGGTTATCTCCGTCACTAAGAGATTTGATAAGAAGGAGAAACCGAGCAAAATGGGAAGCTGTAGGGAAGCCCGAGCTATGGCCTGAGTACAAACTGTTGCGTAATGAAACTACTAATGAAGTAAACAAAGCAATAGAAGGCTATTACAAGGGTGATAGACGAAAACGAAGGTAAACCTGAGAAAATGTGCAAGACCATAAATAAAGTCTTGGTAAGACGAAGGATATGAAATCGATTAACAGTCTAAAGGCAAACAATAAGATATGAACTGAGAATCGGGAAATAGCAAATGCCTTCAATGGTCACTTCGTTTCGGTTGTACCTGAAATTGCTCAAAAGTAGAAAGTAAAGTAGGTGATGATCCAATCAAACACATAAAACAAAACATCCAAACTAGATTTTCGTTCAAAGAAATAACCTTGGATGGCGTTTTGCTCTCACTACAGCAGCTAAAATGGCAACGCAAGTGGACCGGATAAAGTACCTACCACGCTTGTCAAAGATGCATCTGAGCAAATCGCTTTACCTTTAGCAATGATCTTGAAAGTCTCTCTAGATAATGGTATATTCTTGAACTGTGGAAATTAGCCAGGGTAGCACCGATTTATAAATCAAGAGCGAGAGATGATGAAAATAATGATAGACCAATCTCTGTTCTTGGCATCTTTTCTAGAATTTTTGAAAAAAATCACTCATGACAGCTTTTCGAGTATCCTGATGTAAATAACACCCTTACTAAAAATCAATATGCCTTTCGGAAATTTCATTCGACGATTACTTCAATGTTTGGCAGTAAAGATTATTGGTTGCAAAATGTCGACAATCGGAATGTCAACATGACTTTATTTCTTGACCTAAAACATTATTGATTATTCAACAATAGATTATTGATCGAACAATAGATCATTCAATAATCTATTGTTCCATCTCCGGTGATGATTGGTTGTTTTTGCACTATACCGATCATTCACCTCTTTTCTGATTGGCCAATTTCGATCCTCTTCTGGGTATAATAATTTGTTAGGTTTTCATTTTCGTTCTCCTTCTGACGTACTATTCCGATGAGTGTATTATGTTTCAAAGCTATTTTGATTTACATTATGATTTCAGTTATCATTTTGCAGTTTGACCATTCGGTTGGTACTGCCTGGTGTACCGGCCCCACAATTTGCACGGCAAATCGGGTCAATCGACCGTAAAAGCTTATTCATACTCAAGCAATCCGGGCCGGTAGGCTAACCGCCCAATTTCTTGAGATAACATTAAGTATTTTAAAATTAACACCTTATTTGGTAATTATTCTCGGACCGTCCACGGGCCATTTCGTCCGGGTGCCAATTTGCGGTTTTCACCAATTTTATAATGTTTTGTCTTTAGCCAAACCTACTGCCCTTCCTTGTAATGAATAGGGCAAAGATTACGATTGTAATGTTGCTGCACTTGAATTTTCTTATTTCCAGTCCTTCAATTGCATGAATATAAATATCGTCTATTGTAACGCAAAGTTCCTTTAGAGGTACTCACTTGGAGAGTTATGATCAAACCGCTCATGGCGACCATTTTGAAAAACAACGTCTTCAGGTAAAGCAGCTGATCTGCCAAATATAACATTGTACGGCACGCAATTTGTAGCTTTACTGATTGTAGTATTTAAAGCAAAAACAAGTCGATGGAGAATTTTGCGCCATTGAGTCTGTTGAATACGACGATGCAAGAAAATTGATCTTAACATGTCTTTGACAGTGCGCATGTTCCTCTCGGCAAAGCCATTGCCTTGGCTGTGATACGCTGATGATGTTCTTTTTTCGATGCCAGCGTCGTACAAATGTGCCGTCCACATTAGAGCCTTGATCGGAAAGTAAATACAAAGGAATGCAGTTCACATACATCCAATTGTGGTAAATCCAAAAGGAACAGGTTCAAACGTTCACTTTTGGATTGGAATGAGGCTACCAAGTATCATATCACTTTGCAAATTTTTCATTGGATAAAATGTAAACTTGTTGAAACAATAAACAACGTGACGTGCCATACTAGACGCTGGGCAGGGCAAGACCACGAGCACGATTACGCACGGTGAAGTGGCATTTTTGACTTGTTGTTGGAAGCATCAGGTGAAAAGAAGAAAGTTTTCTAGCTGTATGCTTATGCAACTAATACAACAATTATATTACTTCATTTTTTTGGAAAATGCAAGTTTGAGAAATTTGATGAAACAAGATAGAACATTGAAGTCACAATGTTTGCTTGAGTGGTTTCAAAACCAATGTTTCTTTATTTTACTGCGTTCAATCCTGAAAATTAAATCCAAGGTTTTTTATGTCGAAGAGTTAAAAAACGTGAATAGTCAATAAAATTAGTTATTGTTTTTTGTTCAAGCTCAACTTTTAGGATCGCAAGTTTGACTTTTAATTGATATTACTTTCTTCGCTTTCTGGATAATACAGTGAAATAAAAGCCATCTGTCGCGAGTCACCTCAAGGTTCCTTTGATTAGGATTTGCTACAAAAACAGGTCGTTTCTCTATATTTGATATATTTGAATGTTATCATTTGTATTTGACATTTCTTATTGACATTTACGTTTCATAGCTTGATTTTGGAATTTCAGCAATAATACATTTCAGCAAATTATTCTTTATCAAGAGAAGGTGTACGCTCAGTTTGAAGATCAAAGATAAAGATCAAAGATCTCTTCTGTTTGCATGCATTCATTTTAATGAACCTTTCCCCACGACAAGAAAGGCACTCCTGTGTTCTTGTCGAAATAAAAATGGCCTTTTGGGGCTTCTCGATTCGGGCAACGAATAAAAGTTAATAACCAGCAGATAAGCCAACCAAATGGCGTTTTCTCAATGTTTCTGAACGTCTAACTGCACTGCAGCAAAGATTACCGCCATTGATGAATTGATAATAAAGCCAGCATGCGGCTAAACGGAGGAGGATTTAAGGCCACGCGCAGGCTAGAATCCGACAAACATCTTCACATAAAAACAAACATACATCTTCACAAGATTTTTTCTCGAGAAGGACTCGTTCCGCTACGCAGCAGCAACAACAGCAAGCGGCTTTGAACATCTAGAGAACGTTAGATATGTAAAGGTTGACTATACATATCTAACGTTCAATAAACTTTGAGGCATTTTTTAATCCAACTTAACAGCTCCTCGACATAGCAAGCCCTTAATGGCAATATATAATAATCCGAACCTACGTAAAACGGGCGGTACGTGTCAAATCAAAACAAACTCAAGTAGAAATGTTGGTCATA
The DNA here is from genome assembly GCA_013076295.1 of Sanderia malayensis. Taxonomy (NCBI): domain Eukaryota; kingdom Metazoa; phylum Cnidaria; class Scyphozoa; order Semaeostomeae; family Pelagiidae; genus Sanderia; species Sanderia malayensis. The sequence continues at coordinate 29,101 of RQOL01000107.1, forward strand.
ATAATTAAAAAGTGAACGTGAGTAAGGTACATGAATTTGCAATCAGCTATTTAACTACATGTTGTTCATGCATTACACAGCAGCCAATCTATTTTCCCCAGCGTCTGAAGCTAAATCTTCTGAAGCGGTATCTTCTGTAGCTGATGCGTCTGAAGCGATATCTTCTGTAGCTGATGCGCCTGAAGCTGACACGTCTGAAGAAGGGTTTTGGGTCTGCTTGATCGGACAAATCTTCATTTGGATCTCCTGGCAGAACCAATGGTCAAATATTTAGTTAACGCAACGTTAATTGCGCTGATTAAATTTACATATTGAATTATATAATTGACTTACTGTTTTCTATTTCAGTCTCATCTTCATCCTCACTTGGCTCTTCTGACTCATCAGCATCGGACTCAGATTCTGGATCAGCATCGGACTGAGATTCTGGACCAGCATCAACATCGCCATCAGATTCAGCATCGGATTCGGCATCAGGGGCTTCTTTTGCTTCATCTTGCTGTTCCTCTGCCGCACCTACAAGATAAAACAACATTTCATCGAACTTTTCCGCCCAACGTATCTATCATACAAGTCAGTAGCTATGATAATATACAAAACAAATATAGTACAGTTGACGATTTTATGAAAAGGCGATAGAGAAAGATTAATAACGCCGTAAATTTACCGAGTTGGCAGAAAACCAATCCGAGCAGAAGGATTGCCAAGAAAATTGACTTCATCTTCAGCTTGAATGAGCCACAAACCAATCTGTCAATTCAAATGAAAAGAAAAAATTATACATAAATTGTACTGCACATTAAATCGTGCAGACGAAGAGCTATTTAACAAGTTCAATTTTTTGTAAAAATTACAAACCTGTGTGCAGTAAAACTATGCTTTCACCGAAACGATTAGTGGAGTGACTTGATTGGCAATGTGCAGTGAAATTTATGTGCCACTAAACAATAGAAAATTCCAATCTTCATTGGAATAACAGAGGAAGAACTTCGCAGAGCTTCTCCCTCAAAACAAAGCAGTACCAAGTGACAAATATACAAACAAATGCAAGCATAATTGCATTTGTTGCCTCTTTGATGTAAAATCAAACCCTTTTTCTCCTACCCTTTGTTCGAAGGAAGTATTTTTTCTCTTTATGAGAGAGGAAGATTTGGTAAGAACGTCTTTGTTAGTAACAATGGGAAATTTCATTAGTCGCATTGTTGGTCATCATTGAAATCCGCACAGAGTTGATTAACAAAGCATGAACAACAAGCAAAGCAAAGGTAAAACACATAACTCCATCGCTGCAGAAAAGCAAAACATTCTAAGAAGAAAAAAGCGAACAACAATCCATCACAGACTGCCATGGCAACAACCAGGCACCCCACAAGAAAAACATAGGTGACAATTGTTGGAGACTCGCAACTCCTGAGAATTAATGAGGAAAAAATTAACAATGACAAGCACCATCAAGTTGAAATACGAACACAATCAGGAATGAAAATCAAGCAAGCGGGAACAAGGCTTGTATAACCGATAGTGACGTCATAATTGTACACGCTGCATCTAACGACTTGAGATCATCAGCGCCAGAAAAACTTGCGTCAGAAATCACGAACACATTGAAATCCATCCAAGAAAAGAACCGCACATCAAAGATAGCTTTCTCCTCCATATTCAGACGACAAGACAAAGAGCTGAATGCGAAAGCCACAAAACTGGACAAGATGCTCGAAGAAGAACTGATGATCAATGGATTTGACATTAATGATAATAATAACATTTTTTTTCAAATTTAGCTCACGACGGTCTACACATCAACCAGGGCGGAGGGCGTAAATTTGCAGGTATTTTAATTAATTTTATTAAATGCTGCTAAGGAAGTCGAAGCTCAAAAATTGACCAAGGCGACAAGGAAAAATCAAAGCATAAGCCGCTTGTAAGGAAGAGAAATGGTCTTAAAATAGCTTTTTTAAACATCGTGTTCGTAAGAAAAAGAGGACATGAACTGAATCTGCTGCTTCACAATCGTGAAATTGACATCATAGGTCTCAGTGAAACGAGGCTAGATGAAAGGATAAGCGATTCTGAGGCCTCGATTCATGGCTACCACATTATCAGAAACGACCGTAATATAAACGGTGCTGGGGTAGCTATTTACATTAAAGACACCGTACCTAGTCCGGTAATGAAGTAGAAATGCGACGATTTAGAACTTTTATGCTTGGAAATTATAGAAAGCATTCCAAACCATTTTTCCTAGCATGCTGGTATCGACCCCCAAAATCTGGGAATGATACAAGAAGCTTTGAAAACCTATGAAACCTTTTATCCATTCTGGATGAAGAAGAAAAGGAAATAATCCTTATCGGTGATGCAAACTGTGACTTTAAAAACAACACCAAACACCCAAACACAAATGCCTCAGAAGTTTCCACAGAGAACTTCAACTGACTCAATTAGTCAAGGATTATACAAGAGTAGCAATTGTACAAGCTGGCGAAAATAACTTCAGAACTACGAAAAGCTTGATAGACCATTTCTCTTGCAACAAACCTAACTTAATTATCAAACGTGATGTACTAGAAACAGGAATGGTAGATCATTACTTGGTTTATGGGATAAGAAAAATAGGAACAAAAAAGCTACAATGGAAGAACCCAAAATATGTGGAGACCAGGAACCTTAAAAAATATAACAAACTCGCGTTTCAATATGATCTCCAAAAAATTAACTGGGAGCAAATTCTCTTCCCCTTATATCATGAACCAAGTGAAATGGTTCAATTATTTCAAGAAATATTTGAGTCAATTTTGGAAATCCATGCACCGCTGAGAAAAATTCGGGTACGTGATGAACATGCTCCATGGTTATCTCCGTCACTAAGAGATTTGATAAGAAGGAGAAACCGAGCAAAAAGGGAATCTGTAGGGAAGCCCGAGCTACGGCCTGAGTACAAACTGTTGCGTAATAAAACTACTACTGAAGTAAACAAAGCAATAGCAGGCTACTACAACGGGTGATAGACGAAAACGAAGGTAAGCCTGAGAAAATGTGCACGACCATAAATAAAGTCTTGGATAAGACGCAGGATATGAAATCGATTAACAGTCTAAAAGCAAACAATAAGATATTAACTGAGAATCGGGAAATGGCAAATGCCTTCAATGGTCACTTCGTTTCGGTTGGACCTGAACTTGCTCAAAAATAGAAAGTAAAGTAGGTGATGATCCAATCAAACACATACCACAAAACATCCAAACTAGATTTTCGTTCAAAGAAATAACCTTGGATCGCGTTTTGCTCTCACTACAACAGCTAAAAATGGCAAGGCAATTGTCAAGTAGAACACGCATGATTGACAGTATTCGATTAGTTACCAAGCCCCAATTATATTTAATCATTCTTATCATAATTTTATTATTTTATTATTACGTTCATTCTAACATTACGCTTTTGTATTCACGTTTCATTAGTATTCGATATATCAGTTTTGTACATATTTATCCGATGTGTTTGTCTTCGTTCCGTTCTCCACATATGGTGCCGTGACCAGGATTATTGTTGTTCGTCTATACAATTTTGGTAGCAGACATGCCGAAAACGCCGCTCGAAAAATTGCAGTTGGAGCGAAGACAACTGAGGCGTAGCTTCACGAAGACTTACAACGAGGCATCAAGTCTATTCAAGAAGGATCGTCTATTGAATGAAGAAATAACCTTTCTCAAGACAGCCGCTGCAGCCTTACAAGAGCAATTGAAGGAGTGCCAGAATTTAGACAAAGAAATACGTATCGTCGCCCTAGATGAAATCGAAGATGAAGATGAATCGGACGCATTCTTTGATGAAGTCACCGAGGTAACAAACAACAGCCGAGGTAAGATAAGTAAGCTTGCATTTTGTATCTCGGAAATTGAAAAGAAAAACGCTTCAACTCTCGTTTCCCAATCTTCAACGTCACAATCTACGCTAACGTTAAGGTCGAAGCTACCCGATTTGCAACTGCCCACATTTGACGGAAAAATCACAGATTGGCACGGTTTCTGGGACAGATTCCAAACCCAAGTAGGCAGTCTATCCGATCTCCCAGCATCTTCAAAATTCACTTATCTGATTGGTCAGTTACGGGGAGAGGCTCTAAAAACAGTTCAAGGCATTATGCCTTTGGAGATAATTATGCAATTCTAGAAGAAACATTAAAAGAGAATTTTGGCCACCCCAGACGTATCATTCGCGCTCACGTGAACAATATTCTCAAACAAAATGACTAAGCCAACACAATCTGCCATTAGTTTAAGGAATTTTTATAATGCAGTTATGGGAGACATTCGTTCCCTAGAGGCTTTGAAGATCAACGTTTCGGCTTGCGCTCCTTTTATCATCCCAATACTTGAAGACAAATTGCCAGGAAAGGTCCGCAGTGTAATTTGCGATTCTGGACAGGGTGTCAACTTCCTCCTTAAACAATTCACTGACAGTTTTCGAGATTACATCGCTCGAGAGGAGCAAACACAAACAGGGTTTTCCCCAGCTACACTGCCACCCTGTCTCGTTGCGAATCATACGAACATAACGTTTCTAGTACCAGTACTTTATCAACCACGCTAAACACACGTTGCCAACTGTTGTGTTTAGAGCATATCAGAGTCAGACAGAGACGCGTGTGAGTTTCATGAACATAACCAATTGAATGAATGACTTTTACAAGTCAGTAGATAAAACAATAAAAGTCCATAGGGAGTCCATAGCATCTCTCCTTTTCTTCGCAGGAATAGAGTATTACTGACAATGTTTAAATAAAAGAAAATAATACTTATCTAATCAGTTTCTCGTTAATCTAATGAGTATAAACTTCTCCATATAACGTTGGCATTCGTCTGATTCTTTGAGGATATTGATGAACTGCCTCGTGCTCGATTTCGGTCTCGTTTTCATCATCGCTCGATTCAACTTCACTATCGGGATTAGTAATCTGAATGTTTTCGTCATCGGGTGGATTGTACTTTTTGAAGAATGATGTGTTGCGTGTAATCTTATGGTCTGATCTGATTGCAGTTATTCTTGTTCCAGCGATCTCTGTCACACGGTACGGACTGGAGTTGAATCTGCTTGTGGTCTTATCTTTTCTCCCTTGTTTTACAAGAACAAGATCTCCTTTCTGGATTCCTGACTTTTTCGTGTGCTGGCGTTGATCGTAGTAAGCTTTTGCTTTGGCTTTACTTTTTGCTTCATTTTCTTGTAGCTCTTTGTGTTTGTTTACTGGTTTTGTTGTTGTGATCATGCTTGGAAGCTTTGTGCGGATTACACGATTGAATAGAAGTGTTGCTGGTGGAATTTGCGTTGTACTATGTGGTGTTGTGCGATAATTCAGTAGAAAAAGATGAAGTTCTTTTCGCCAATTTTTCCCGTCAATTTTCGATGTTTGAATGAGCTTCTTCAGAGGTCGGTTAAAAGATTCGACTTCTGCGTTTCCTCTTGGCCAAAGGGGTGTGCTTGGTTTAAATTGAATTCCCCATGTCTTCATGTATTGACTGATTTCTTCTCCGTTAAATGGAGGGCCATTGTCACTTACAAATTTAACAGGTATTCCGTGCGTTCCGAAGATTCTGTCGAGTTTTGGTATGATGCACGATGCTGATGTTGACTTTACGATCTCAACTTCAGGGAAGCGCGAATACGTGTCCACGACAGATAGTAGATATTCACCGGATGGAACAGGTCCGAAGAAATCTGCCTTTACCGTGTGCCAAGGTGAAGGTGGTAGCGCTGTAGATTGCATTGGTTCCTTGTGGCTTTCTGGTCCTGTGGCTTGGCAGGCTGTACATTTATCGATGAATTCTTTCGTGTATTTGTTGATGTTTGGGAACCATATTTTTTCGCGAATGAGCATTTTGGTTTTTGTCAGACCAGAATGTCCTGGTTGATGGGCGAGTTTTATTGCTTTGTTGCGTAATGTTGCTGGCATCACTATGCGAGAGTTTCTGAGAATGATGTTGTCTTTGACCGTTAAGTCTTGGCGAACTGTGTGTAGAATTCTCAACTCGTCTTTGTTTATTGTTGTATCTTCGATTTGATCTATTTCGTGCCATTTGTTTCTGGAAATGAAGCTTATTGCCGCTTGAAGTGTAGGATCATTTTGTGTTTCTGTCTCTATTTCATCAATTGTCATAGCCTTCGGGACGGCATTGAGACTTAGAAAATTTACATATTCCTCCGCAATGGTATCTTGTTCCGGACGGAATGTTGCTGGGTGACGTGACATATAATCGGCCGGGTTTTCTGCTCCTTTCCTGTATTTTACGGTGAAATCGTAATTCTGAAGTCGTAACTGCCATCGTTCGATTCGTGCTGGCGGTTTTGATGCTGGGTTGTTAAAGATGACTTCTAATGCTTTATGATCTGTGATGATGTCAAAGTTTTTCGCACCGTATAGAAATAAGTGTAGTCGTTCTACTCCCCATACTAAGGCTAATGCTTCTTTTTCCGTCTGAGAGTACTTCTGTTCGACTGGTGAGAGTGATCTTGAAGCGAATGCAATAATTTTTCTATCTGATGATCCTTGCGTTGACGTTTGGGCTAATATTGCACTTAGTCCAACTGGGCTGGCGTCGCATGTTACTTCAGTGTGTTTATCGATGTCGAAGTATGCCATGACTGGTTGTGATTGTAACGTATAGATGATATGCATATTGACGTCACAGTCCATTCGCCGCCATGCTGAGTGGTAAAATGAGTGGTAAGATGGCGGCCACAAAGTAGCCTCTAAATAGGCCCCTTCAAAAATTACACAATAGGCAAGGATGCCAAGTCAGATTTGCAAAAAAAATTTGTCACTTGACGTCAAAATAGTAGTTTTCTGTAATGAAATCAGATTGTTATCTGATAGACTTTCTCTCTTATAAAAAATTTAACCGAAAAACAGGCTGTCGGCCAAGGCTCGCGGCTTTTTAGAAAAAGAGTTAGGCCGAAGTACACAAGTCCCTGTCATTGACAAGAGAGGCTGGTGATGAACAAAAAAGGGCGCGCAAAACAAATTTTGATTTTGCAGCGATATTTTTTCAAAATGGTTAAGTCTTGTTCTGTTCTTGGTTGCACGAAAAATGGATTTAAGAATGAGGTCAAATTTCATCGAATTCCCAAAGACCCTGAACGGAGGGAAAGGTGGATTTTTATTGCCAAAATAAACCCAGATAGCAATATTGACCATGCTTGGGTTTGCGGAATTCACTTTGTCTCAGGTAGGCCATAACATATTTGTATTTATTCACCATTTTTTCCCTACGGATTGCTCTGATTGGGATGTGAGATTATAATTATCTGCTTTACACGTTTATAACTAAATAGATACATATGTCTCCTTAATGTTTAGGTCAGAAAAGTGAGAACATAGTCAGAACTTAAAGGAAGACAACATATTGTATTGAGGTCAGGAGGTTTTCCAACTGAGGACTGATTTGGCATTGTTATCTTTTGAGCAATTACTCTGGAACATGACAATAATAAGCTCCTTATGAAAATTCTTGGTTTCATCGAACCTTACATGCATTCCCATCACAACAGAAAGCTCTCTAATTTTCAAGAACTTCTTCTTGCACTAATCTGGTTACATCTTGATTTATCAGAGTGATACTTGGCTTATCGTTTTGGAATTCACCAAAGTAGTGTTTGCAGAATTTTCTACAAGTGGATTGGTGTTTTGTCAAAATGTCAATCTGCCCTTATTCTTTGGCCTGAAAGGAAAGTTCTTCACAAGACCATGCCTACAGCATCCAGAGAGCATTTTTCAAAGTGTGCTGTGATCATTGATTAACATTATCTAATGCACAAATCTACACTGAACTGAGGACCAAATTTCCAAAGCATGGGTGTCTTTTGGACCTCTCGCTCCAAGAGACCCATGCTTGCAAATGATAGCATGAAATGCCAATATATTAAAAATCATTATTTTTATCTATCTCAGGCACTTGAATATTTTGAATGTTTTATTCATTCTTGTTTTTTGCTTTGAATTTTGTTGAGTTCCATAAATGCAAAGCTCCTGTTAAAAACTTAACAATGCCTTGCTGCCATACTATGTGACTCGAATTTATTTTGGATGAAATCAAAATTTTCAAATATTATACACTTGGGATGGCTTTCTAAATTTTCATGATTAATAAATGCAATATTCTACGATTATAAATGCAATATTCAACGTGCGAATCCTTGTGGAAAGAGTAATTGGACTGCTTTGAAATAAATTTACAATGTTGCAGAGCATCATCCCCATCAAGTTGTTGATGAGCAAAACTACAGAAGAAGATAGCATTCTTGATGATATCTTGGTTGTATGTTCAGCTCTTTGCAACCTCTGTGAGTCTGTTGTTCCTCTGGAATGAAACAGCAGCACTAAATTTGTCACCTTTTAAATAGCTTTTTTCAAAGCTACCCAATAGACCAATGTATAACCCCTTTTGTTGTCAAACAGAGTTTATGTATATGTATATATATATCTAGTGGGGCGAGTTGAGTTGACCCAACCAAGAACAAAGTTCTGAAGTACAAGAAGATGTAGACTTTTCTTTGAACTCAGAAACACTATAAATATAAAAAAGAATTGCCGCAACATGAGAGCAGACTTCCCCTTGTCCGATCAAACAAGTATAATGTCCCCTACATACAGATCCATCATCATTAACGACGACCCAAGCTTGATTAGGCAATTTTTGTGAAAATACTGCGAGTTTCGTACTTTGCCAAAAAAAAGATACAAGGGGGGCTGGATTCGCTTACAAATTTCCTCATAGGTTTGGCAAGTGACAACATACGGATATGCATTCATACTTTAATAAGCTTTCAAACTTGAATGGGTAAAATTGCTTGTTGAAGTAACCAGATAATTGTAAACGGCTGCGTAAGAAAATTTAGGCCATTGCTCCAGAGGAGTATCAAAATCAGACTTTTTCAATAAATATGGGTCTGATATCTGTAAAAATTGCAACTTCTGGTCGTAAACTAATTTTAGCTCAGAGATGAGACCAGAGTAATGTACAGAAGGCGAGTGACAAGCTCCAAAAGGGGCGTTCTCCTTCGGCGCCTTTTTCGTGGCCGCCATTTTGCCACTCATTTTACCACTCAGTCCGAAAAGAATGAGTTCTGTGACGTCAATATGCATATCATCTATTCTTCAATGTTTCGAAAGCTTTTTCTTGATCTTTTCCCCATTCGAATTTTGCGTTTTTATGAGTGAGCCTCCGCAGCGGTTCTGTGATAGAAGCGTAGTTTTCGATAAACTTGGAACAATACTGAGACATGCCCATCAAGCTTCTTATTTCGTGAACATTTTGTGGTGTATGTATGTCTACAAAGTCTTGAATGAGACTCGGATCTGGGCTCACTCCTTCTTTTTGGAAAACAAGTCCATAGAATTTCAGTCGTGTTTTGTTGAAACGGCATTTTTCTTTGTTTAGGGTGATTCCCTTTTCCTCAAAGCGTTGTAGAACAGCAGCGAGTGCTTTGTTGTGTTCTTCTGGAGATTTACCCCATATGATGACGTCGTCTGACATGTTTCTTGTATTTTCGATGTCTTGAATAGTTTGAGATATTGCGTTTTGGAAGATTTCTGCAGCTGAATTTACCCCGAAACAGAGCTTCTTATAACGTCTCAAGCCTTTGTGTGTTGAAAACGTGGTGAGATTTCTGGATTCTTCTGCCAGGGTTAGCTGATGGTAACCTTGCTTCAGGTCCAGTTTTGAAAATATTGATGCACCATGCAGGTCGGTAATGAGTTCCTCTGTTGTTGGCATAGGGTGTCTAGTGCGTTCTATTGAAGTGTTTGGAAGACGCATATCAACGCATATTCTGATGTCATCGGTGTTTTTCTTTGGGATTATCACCAAAGGACTTACCCAATTCGTCGCTCCTTCCACGTGCTCGATAATGTCATCTTTCTCTAGGCGGTCCAATTCATTTTCAACTTTTTTCCTGATGTGAAAGGGTATCCGACGTTGCGGTTGAACGACTGGCTTCACATCCGGATTTGTGTGTAATTTGACCTGAAGATTTTTCAAAGTTCCTACTCCTTTGAAAACATTGCTGTGTTTGTCTAGTAAGTGACTGACGTATTCTTCTGACTTAATGTTGGCCGCTGGGTCATGTGGGTTTGGCTTCTTTTGTTCTTCCTTTGTTTCCTTTTCTTGCACGTGATTGATGTTGGTCTTGATGAGATTCAAGTTTTCAGCTGTTGTTGAGCTGAGGAGGTTCCCTTGCACTTTTTTGCAACATGGAATTTTGCTAACGTGATTCTTTGATTCGTTTCGATTGTTTCCTCGAATTCCCCCATCATTTCAAGAGGCGTTTTGGATCCATATGCATAAACTCGCACTTTGGACTGTTTGAGTTTGATTGGTGTCCCTGTCTTCCTGTTGATTTCGGTGAATGAGTTCTCGTCCATTATGTTGACACTAGCTCCTGTGTCCACGAGAAATAGGACTTTTTGACCTTTGATTATGAGGGGAGATTCCAGTTTCTTTGTCTTTTCCATTTTCTTTTCCATGCAATAAACGTACTCGTCAGAGCTTTCGTCTGAGTTTGTGTTTGATTCTTTAGTTGCAACTGTGTGAACCTTTTGCTCTTGTTTCTTGGCTCGTTGTTTACAGCATCGCGTGAAGTGATTTTTTCGGTTGCAGTAACTGCATGTTTTCCCCTGAGCTGGGCACGGGCCATGTTGATGTGGGAAATCAAATCCACAGTTATAACAGGTTTTCCTGGTTTGTTTTTTGTGTGTTTCCCCTCTTGGTTGAAAATTTGATTTTCTAGGTTTCGTGTACTTGGGTGCAGCAGATCTGATGTGCATTGCTTGCATGTCTGAGGTTGTGGTTGGAAAGGGGTTTTCCATTTCGTTGGCTTGTTGTTTGCTAATTTCGTTTGACTTTCCTTTCAGCAAGATGTCTTTCAGCGTGACGTCTGTTGTTTTCAAGGCGTATTTTCGCAGCGAGGAGCTGGAGCATCCTTGAACCCACTATTGTTCTTGATTTATATAAATGACATCTACAAATCTTCTCAAGTTCTCCAATTCCGACTATTTGCAGACGACACCAGTATTTTATTGGCTAACAAAAATCTTGATATTTTAGAACAGATCACCAATTCTGAGTTACAAAAGGTATCTGTGTGGTTATTGGCTAATAAGCTATCGCTGAATGTATCTAAATCAAATTTCTTAATCATAAGTCCTCATAAAACTGACAAAAATATAAAATTAAAGATTAATAACAGAGACCTAAAACAAGAAAATTATACCAAGTATCTTGGAGTAATAATTGATAACAGCCTGAATTGGAAATTGCATGTAAAGCAAATAAATTTAAAACTATCGAAAGGAATTGGAGTGTTATACAAATTAAGATATCTTGTACCGAAACATTCACTCAAGACTCTATACTCATCATTTGTTCAATCACACGTACTATATGGAATATTAAGTTGGGGGTGTGCTAATAAAACTACCTTGGCAACTCTAAAACTTAACTTGCGAAAAGCAGTTAGAGTAATTGACTTTGCAGACTACACTGCACATACTGAACCTATCTTCAAACGCCTGAAAATTTTTAACTTCCAAGAACTTTACATGCTTGAGTCAGCAAAAATGATGTTTCAAATTAACTCAAATATTTTTTCTCTCGAAGGCGAATTTGTAAAAACAAAAAATGTACACAAATATAACACAAGGCAATCTTCTTCTGAGGGTTTTTCTCTCCCATACATTTCTACAAACTTTAAAAAAAACTTTCTCACTTTTGACGGTATTAAATTTTGGAACTCCCTACCTATAGAGTTCAAAACAATGTATAATAAACATCACTTTGTGAAGCAGATGAAATACTATCTTATGAACAAAGTTTGAAAACCTGTATGCTTGATTACTTTCTGATTAATTTATAATTGCATTTAGCCTTATTCATTAATTTTACTTTATCTATAATTCTTTTTTAATTCTACCATATTTTACTTTATTGTTATTATATCTTGTTGTTGCTATTCAAACCTAAAAAAAAAATTTTTTCCTTTTTTATCATAAAAAGCGTCAAACTGGACACATGGCTCGATAGCTTGCCCAAAGTTTTTTCCATGTGTCCATCAGCCTAAGATTTCTTAATTACATATTTATACTTAACCATGTTTTTCTATTAAAAAAAGAATGTATTCCTGTACTTAATCTTTTATTATATCAGTATGATGTAATTAATCAATTTTATGCTGAAAAAACATTTTGAGTTTGAGTTTTTGAGTTTGAGTTTGAGTTTGAATCATTTGCTGCTTAATTTCTTGATCCAGGTTATCTGCAGTGAACTGACACGTTTGAGCTAATTTTCGCAAGCGAGTGTGATAAGTATCAAGAGTTTCCTGGGGAAGTTGCTTCGCCTGTCGAAAGCGAAAAATCTCGAAGTCAGTGTTCTGCTTGGGAGCGAAATACCCCGTGAGCGCTGTGACTGCTCTATCAAATTCGTCATCTCTGCCAGTGTTGGGAAGCGTGTCAAAGATTTCTTGTACCTCGAATCCTGCTTGGTACAGTAGTAATGCTCTCTGTTGGGTCTTGTTTGTTATGTTTGCCGCTTTGATGAATGTATGAAAGCGTTTGATCCAGCTATTCCAGCGAGTTCCTAGGTTACTTGGGTCACTGTGAGGATCGAAGCTTGGAAGCGGTGTCAAATCTAGTTTTGCAGCCATTTTCCGGGTTTCCTTCGTTATCTAGAAGTTTGTTTCACTTTTTCCTCGTCGCCAATTTGTTGTGTTTAGAGCATATCAGAGTCAGACAGAGACGCGTGTGAGTTTCATGAACATAACCAATTGAATGAATGACTTTTACAAGTCAGTAGATAAAACAATAAAAGTCCATAGGGAGTCCATAGCACCAACTTTGCAAAGGTCCTCATGCCACGTCGTCCCACTGCACAATACCCGCCAGTGAGAAGTCAGCCGCAGTTATCCGACAAAGCTTATGCCTTAATTGTTTGAACACGGACATCGTGTTTCTAATTGTAACGCAAGAGGGCGCTGCGCAAAATGCAAAGGCAAGCACCATACTAGCATACATGGCATCCGTATTCATTCCACCAATACGACCTTTCAACGAAACGCGCAGACGCAAAATCAGCCCCCGTCTCGTACTAATACTCACGCTGCAATAATTACGAATGAATCTTCAACCGCTCCGTCCGCCCCGGAAAACGTTTCCACCGCCAATTCAACATCGCAGCCCATCACGACAAATTGCGCTCCTTTGTTGAATATCGATATTAATGATTGCTTAGATGATAATCCTCCTTATCCGTCTTTGCATATCAACGATAAATCGTCTTACGTCAATCGTACAGCTAAACTCAAGCCTCCTCAGAGCACTAACGCCCCGTCTGAAGCTGTTAATCAATAAATCAATCTTAAAACTGCCAAAGCCGTTGCCATTGCAAACGATAAGATGTGAAACGCAAACATATTTTTCGACGAAGGCTCTCAACGCAGTTACGTACGCGCAGAATTTGCCAATCAGTTGGGATTAAACCCCGAGTCTTATGAGCTTTTATCCGTTTCTGGTTTTGGTGGGACAATTATGAAACGAAACTATGGGGTATCTACGCTCGGGCTAGAAACTTTGAATTGATCCGAGTTCTCTTTTCTGATGAAATCGTAAAGCCTATAAATCAGAGTGGTTGCTACAATCTGAAAAATGACTCACGTTTCAAAAAACTCGAATTTGCCAACGATTTCAGCGATGAACACTTTCAAGTTGATATTCTAATCGGTGCTGATGCCGCGTATCGTTTTCTCGGAGCAATTGACGATCAATTTCAAGAACCTTTCAATCAGAAATCTAAATTTGGACTTGTTATCTCCGGGCCGTTCCCAAAGCCCATTCCTGAAATGGGAAATCCAGCCCTTTCAGAGGAAATTACTTCGATTCGTACAAACGCCGCAAAATCTGTCAATGAAGTCGATGTTAATAGTGATAAGTCGTTTAATTCCCCTCCTTCATTTGAAAATCTAGTTGACAATGCCGAGCTCTCTGTTCAATTCGAAAAAATTCTGCAACATCAATCTCTAAATTACGAGAACGACAAAAAGAAAGCTAACGCATTTATTCATGATTACCAACAACGCGTTGAATTTCGATATGGTCAATATTTCGCTTCTTTGCCCTGGAAAGATGAACACCCTCCGTTGCCATCCAATCTCAGCCTTTGTAAAAACCGTCTTACTCAAGTGACCACACGTTTAAATAAGCTAGGCCTTATGGACCAATACTGCAAAGTAATGTACAAACATTTAGGTAAAGGGTACATTGAAGAACTTTCGAATTTAAACCAGCCCTGGCCTGAAGAGGGATGTCACTATTTGCCGCACTTCTTTGTGCTGAAAGATTCCGAACCTGCCTAATGGCTCGTGTTCTTTCGTGTTCACTCGTGTTCATTCGTGTTCACTTGTGCTCACTCGTGTTCTGACTCGTGTGGTCTATTAGACTGGATCTTACTACACCATGATGACATAGATAATGCAATTCATTATTTCCTGTTTTTCGATTTGCCGGTGGCACCTTTTCAATAATGCCCTTAGCAATTTGGTCTTGAAAATAACCATCATATTCCTGAAGCAATTCTGGTGTTTTTCTCAAACGTGAATGCAACGAGCTTAAACGACTTTTACTTAACTCATACTGACTATCAAATTGCTTATCTTCATATTGAGATTTCCAAGGAAGACTCACCTCGTATCTTGAATCGTCCTTGTTGAATTGAATCTGCATTCCTGGTAACTGATTTTCACCTTTTGGCTGCCCTACGGCATTCGGTATTTCGTCTTGTGTAAGCCCGCAGGCTTCTTGATTCCAAGACTTGCTCAGTGATTCCACGATTTCTTGATTTTCATCTACTACTTCACTGCTGGAGGGAATAATATCTAAAACTATATGAGAACTGACATTAAAGCAAAACCACCTTTCATTCTCGTATGAAACTGGGCCTGACAAAAGCCATCCCAGCTTACTGGACATGGCAGTAGATCCAGTACTGCCTCTAATGGATTCACCTGTAACAAAATCAAAGTAATAGTTTGCCCCAATTAGTAGGTTAATATTCTTATCTTTACGGTTGTAGCTATCTACAAGTTTCAGGCTTGTCAAGCGCGCGCATTCGCTTACGCATACGCTGTTCGTTATCGGAGAACATATCGTTGGAAAACTTAAAGCCTTAATCGGAATTACTCCTTCATCTATTTCAATATTGGCTGTGACTAACTCACTCTCATTCTTAATTTTCTTATCTGTAGCAAAGGTATTTACATTAACAGTCTCTTTTTTCTCACCTTTCAACCCAAGTTTTTTCTTTAGTTCTTCTGTAATGTAGCTTCGTTGACTTCCATCATCGAATAAGATATTTATCTTTGCCTTCTTTGTCTTGTCGTTTCCATATGCTATTGCTTGGGCTGTTTGCAACAGCACTCCTTCTCTTCCCTTAGATGCCATCGTCGATGTGCTTTTTTCTTCTTTGGTGTTTACTTCTTCGTGTTTCTCTCCTTCACATATGGCCGTGTTATGTCTTCTCCCACAATCTCTGCATTTGATTGTGCATTGACATTTTTTTGCCGTATGACCAATCTTCATGCATAAGAAGCAGCGTCTTGTGTTCTTCAACAATCCCTTTCGTTTTAAGACATCTTGTACTACGGTACAATTCGAAGCATAGTGCGCATTTTTGCAGAAGAAGCACCGGATCTGTCTCTTGTTGTACCGCTCTTGTTGTACCGCTTATTTGCTGTTGTGAAGTTCTGTCTGGTCTTCTATCGTTCATCTTTACCTTTGTACTCACTTCTCTCGCTTCAATCTCTTTTCTGACGATCTCTAATATTTCTTCTATGTCCCACACATCTTCTGTTGTCTTCCTCGCAACTTCTATAGCAATTTCGCTCGGTAGTCTGGTCATTACTACTGGAACTAAAAGGCTTCCATACTCCTTTGATGTCACTCCTAGCGATTTCAATCCTCTAATGTGTATGTTCAAATTATCATATACTTCCCGAGTTGACATCATCGTTGTCTTATGGCCAAAATTAAGCAATGCTTGCATGTGGGAGCTAATGATTTTCTGTGTTTTCCCAAATCGTGCCTTCAAAATTTCTTTCATTTCATCATAGTTACCTTCCGTCAAATCCATGCCTTCGATTGCTTTATAAGCCTGTCCTTCCAACGCGTTGACTAGGTATCTCATCTTCTGGATTTTCGGTAGATCTTCGTTCTCGTCAATTGTGCACGTGAAGGACTGCCAGAATGCTTGAAACTTCATCACATCGCCGTTAAACTTTCCCAGACTAAACTTCGGCAGTCTTATTCCCGCTTGTATTCGGCTGTTGCTTGACGTATGACTGTGGTTGAGATGATTTGGCGTTGTACTTCTTCTTTCTTCGTGTACGTCCTGATTCGTCAATCTGATTTTCAGTGCATCAATCCTTGTGACGATCTCTGTAATATTTGTATTAATTTCATCAGATTCTTCAACTTCTCTTTCGATGTCTTCGATATCAGTAGGAGATGAAGTGCGTGTCCGAGCCCACCTGGCGCACGCATGCGCATTAGAATTTTTATTTTATTTTAGTGTTAAGATCACGCATGCGCGTTCGAATGCGGCGTTCGAATGTACGCGGAAAATCTCTGTCATGAGAAATCAGAAACTTCTAGAATCTGGTAAAGTTAGTTTGAAGTTGCAAAACATCGCCAAAGCTGATAAAAACCCATAAAAAGCTTAATAACTAAAAAACGGTGTTGTTTATAAAAAATATTTTTACAGCAATAAAAAGAAAATCTCTTGATTATATTGAATGACTTATTTCATATTTTCCATGCATTTATAAGATGATAAGAAATTGTTAAATAAATCGCAAGAAAACACAAAAATATTGAGGAACTGGCAAATTCACGTTCTCGGCTCGAGATTGAATTCAAAAAACCAATCAGAAACTTTCGAATGCGGCGTTCGAATGTACGCGTCAAATCTCTGTCATGAGAAATGGGAAATCAGAAACTTCTAGAACTTTTCCGAGGGGAAATCCCCTGACGTCACATTGAAAAATTTTTCTATTAACAGAAAATCTCTGCAATCTGATTGGCTGATAGCCAAGATTTCGAGTCACTTTAAAACAAAACTTGAAATGGACATTATTCAAAACAAAATGTGCAAGCTGTTGAAGAAACTATTTTAACACGTTTCAAGAAGAAAGACGCCATGAAAAAGAGGCCATTTTCTACATTAGCAAACAATAATATCTAAACCTTTTTATAAGCATTGTTATATCCTACTATATGGAAATGCTGGAGTACTATTAAATGTTTGTTCATACACTGCAGCATCCTCAGAATCACTAGCTTCCTCTTCTTCGTCATTCTTTGCTTGACGTATGATGAGATATTTTCTTTTCTCAATAGCATAATCTAAGGCCTCTTGCATATCCATATCATCTTCCCTTTGGGCTTTTTGCATCGTTGCTATAACTGCAGTTACAACAGCATCATTTTCAAAACTTCTATTATATAAAAATCTACGTCTGAAAACTTGCAATATGTTTTCATCTTCATCCACTTCCTTACGCATAGAAGGCCATACATTCCCTAAAGGAAGATCCTCATCAGTGTTGACAGTTTCATCATTATCATGATCACTTTCAACTTCTATCTCATCATCTGAGTCAGACTCTTCACTGCTCTCCTCGTGCATCTCTTCTTCATGTCGTGCAACATTACTTTTATACTTGGAAGAAAATTCACATTGATCACATTTATACTGACTCGTGGCTAGCTGGTTACTTATAATTACCAACTAACTCTTAAATCCCTGAATTCTAGAGTCTCAACTCGCTTGATTTTATAGATAAGTTCCTCCATTCAATATGATACGGGAGAGGGACTGAACGATATTTCCGAATAAACAAAACTTAATCCTTGGATAATGCTAACTAATCCTGTTTAATGACTACTCCATTCTAGCTAATCATTCCTAGTCATTACCTTCTCAATACTTGATCCTCAATACATCCTTGATTATCATTCCTAATCATTACCTGATCATTAGTTGATCCTTCACTGACCCTTACTAATCCTTACCAATCATACCTTTTCATTACCTGATCATTAGTAGATCCTTAACTGATCCTTGCTAGTCCTTATCAATCTTTCCTAATCATCATCTGATCATCAGTAGATCCTTAACTGATCCTTGATAATCCTTACAGTCATTCATAATCATTACTGATCATCAGTTGATCTTTAACTAATCCTCACTAATCCTAACTAATCATTCCTAATCATTACTTCTCATTACTTGATCCTTAACTGATCCTCACTAATCCTAACTAATCATTCCTAATCATTACCTTATCATTACTTGATCCTTAACTGATCCTTACTAATCCTAACTAATCATTCCTAATCATTACCTTATCATTACTTGATCCTTAACTGATCCTTTCTAATCCTAACTAATCATTCCTAATCATTACCTTATCATTACTTGATCCTTAACTGATCCTTTCTAATCCTAACTAATCATTCCTAATCATTACCTTATCATTACTTGATCCTTAAATGATCCTTTCTAATCCTAACTAATCATTCCTAATCATTACCTTATCATTACTTGATCCTTAACTGATCCTTTCTAATCCTAACTAATCATTCCTAATCATTACCTTATCATTACTTGATCCTTAACTGATCCTTACTAATCCTAACTAATCATTCCTAATCATTACCTTATCATTACTTGATCCTTAACTGATCCTTTCTAATCCTAACTAATCATTCCTAATCATTACCTTATCATTACTTGATCCTTAACTGATCCTTACTAATCCTAACTAATCATTCCTAATCATTACCTTATCATTACTTGATCCTTAACTGATCCTTTCTAATCCTAACTAATCATTCCTAATCATTACCTTACCATTACTTGATCCTTAAATGATCCTTTCTAATCCTAACTAATCATTCCTAATCATTACCTTATCATTACTTGATCCTTAACTGATCCTTTCTAATCCTAACTAATCATTCCTAATCATTACCTTATCATTACTTGATCCTTAACTGATCCTTACTAATCCTAACTAATCATTCCTAATCAATACCTTATCATTACTTGATCCTTAACTGATCCTTATTAATCAGAACTATTCATTACTAATCATTACCTTATCATTACTTGATCCTTAACTGATCCTTATTAATCAGAACTATTCATTACTAATCATTACCTTATCATTACTTGATCCTTAACTGATCCTTGCCAATCCTAACCAATCATACTTAATCATTAGCAGATCATCAGTTGATCCTCAACTGATCCTTACGAATCCTTACTAATCATTCTTAATTATTATCAGGTCATCAGTTGATCCTTAGCTGATCCTCACCAATCCTTACCAATCATACATAATCATTACCTGATCATCAGTAGATCTTTTACTGATCCTTGATAATCCTAGCCAATCATACCTAATCATTAGCTGATCACGAGTTCATCCTTAACTGATCCTCAGTGATCCTTATAGTCATTCATAGTCATTACTGGTCATCAGTTGATCCTTAGCTGATCCTCACCAATCCTTACCAATCATACATAATCATTACCTGATCATCAGTTGATCCTTAGCTGATCCTCATTAATGCTTACCAATCATACTTAATCATTAGCAGATCATCAGTTGGTCCTTAACTGATCCTTGCTAGTCCTTATCAATTTTTCCTAATCATCATCTGATCATCTGTTGATCCTTACTAGTCCTTACCACTCATTCCTAATCACTACCTGATCCTTAGTTGTTCCTTAACTAATCCTTACGAATCCTTACTAATCATTCTTAATCATTAACTGATCATTAGTTGTTCCTTAACAGATCCTTCTAATCCTAACTATTCATTACTAATCATAGCTAGTCATTACATAATCATTAGTTGATCTTTAACTGATCCTGGCTTTATCCATTCAACATTTATCCTTACTAATCTGACTAATAATTTCTTATCATAACCCAATCCTTATTAATCCTTGCCTAGATTTTATTAATCTTCAGCAGTAGTGTGGAGGGTGTTCAGTCGGGATCAACTGAAGATTAATAAAATCTAGGCAAGGATTAATAAGGAGTGGGTTATGATAAGAAATTATTAGTCAGATTAGTAAGGATAAATGTTGAATGGATAAAGCCAGGATCAGTTAAAGATCAACTAATGATTATGTAATGACTAGCTATGATTAGTAATGAATAGTTAGGATTAGAAGGATCTGTTAAGGAACAACTAATGATCAGTTAATGATTAAGAATGATTAGTAAGGATTCGTAAGGATTAGTTAAGGAACAACTAAGGATCAGGTAGTGATTAGGAATGAGTGGTAAGGACTAGTAAGGATCAACAGATGATCAGATGATGATTAGGAAAAATTGATAAGGACTAGCAAGGATCAGTTAAGGACCAACTGATGATCTGCTAATGATTAAGTATGATTGGTAAGGATTAATGAGGATCAGCTAAGGATCAACTGATGATCAGGTAATGATTATGTATGATTGGTAAGGATTGGTGAGGATCAGCTAAGGATCAACTGATGACCAGTAATGACTATGAATGACTATAAGGATCACTGAGGATCAGTTAAGGATGAACTCGTGATCAGCTAATGATTAGGTATGATTGGCTAGGATTATCAAGGATCAGTAAAAGATCTACTGATGATCAGGTAATGATTATGTATGATTGGTAAGGATTGGTGAGGATCAGCTAAGGATCAACTGATGACCTGATAATAATTAAGAATGATTAGTAAGGATTCGTAAGGATCAGTTGAGGATCAACTGATGATCTGCTAATGATTAAGTATGATTGGTTAGGATTGGCAAGGATCAGTTAAGGATCAAGTAATGATGAGGTAATGATTAGTAATGAATAGT
Source organism: Sanderia malayensis (assembly GCA_013076295.1). NCBI lineage: Eukaryota > Metazoa > Cnidaria > Scyphozoa > Semaeostomeae > Pelagiidae > Sanderia > Sanderia malayensis. The sequence continues at coordinate 50,050 of RQOL01000107.1, forward strand.
TCTGATTAATAAGGATCAGTTAAGGATCAAGTAATGATAAGGTAATGATTAGTAATGAATAGTTCTGATTAATAAGGATCAGTTAAGGATCAAGTAATGATAAGGTATGATTAGGAATGATTAGTTAGGATTAGTAAGGATCAGTTAAGGATCAAGTAATGATAAGGTAATGATTAGGAATGATTAGTTAGGATTAGAAAGGATCAGTTAAGGATCAAGTAATGATAAGGTAATGATTAGGAATGATTAGTTAGGATTAGAAAGGATCATTTAAGGATCAAGTAATGGTAAGGTAATGATTAGGAATGATTAGTTAGGATTAGAAAGGATCAGTTAAGGATCAAGTAATGATAAGGTAATGATTAGGAATGATTAGTTAGGATTAGTAAGGATCAGTTAAGGATCAAGTAATGATAAGGTAATGATTAGGAATGATTAGTTAGGATTAGAAAGGATCAGTTAAGGATCAAGTAATGATAAGGTAATGATTAGGAATGATTAGTTAGGATTAGTAAGGATCAGTTAAGGATCAAGTAATGATAAGGTAATGATTAGGAATGATTAGTTAGGATTAGAAAGGATCAGTTAAGGATCAAGTAATGATAAGGTAATGATTAGGAATGATTAGTTAGGATTAGAAAGGATCATTTAAGGATCAAGTAATGATAAGGTAATGATTAGGAATGATTAGTTAGGATTAGAAAGGATCAGTTAAGGATCAAGTAATGATAAGGTAATGATTAGGAATGATTAGTTAGGATTAGAAAGGATCAGTTAAGGATCAAGTAATGATAAGGTAATGATTAGGAATGATTAGTTAGGATTAGTAAGGATCAGTTAAGGATCAAGTAATGATAAGGTAATGATTAGGAATGATTAGTTAGGATTAGTGAGGATCAGTTAAGGATCAAGTAATGAGAAGTTAATGATTAGGAATGATTAGTTAGGATTAGTGAGGATTAGTTAAAGATCAACTGATGATCAGTAATGATTATGAATGACTGTAAGGATTATCAAGGATCAGTTAAGGATCTACTGATGATCAGATGATGATTAGGAAAGATTGATAAGGACTAGCAAGGATCAGTTAAGGATCTACTAATGATCAGGTAATGAAAAGGTATGATTGGTAAGGATTAGTAAGGGTCAGTGAAGGATCAACTAATGATCAGGTAATGATTAGGAATGATAATCAAGGATGTATTGAGGATCAAGTATTGAGAAGGTAATGACTAGGAATGATTAGCTAGAATGGAGTAGTCATTAAACAGGATTAGTTAGCATTATCCAAGGATTAAGTTTTGTTTATTCGGAAATATCGTTCAGTCCCTCTCCCGTATCATATTGAATGGAGGAACTTATCTATAAAATCAAGCGAGTTGAGACTCTAGAATTCAGGGATTTAAGAGTTAGTTGGTAATTATAAGTAACCAGCTAGCCATGAGTCAGTATAAATGTGATCAATGTGAATTTTCTTCCAAGTATAAAAGTAATGTTGCACGACATGAAGAAGAGATGCACGAGGAGAGCAGTGAAGAGTCTGACTCAGATGATGAGATAGAAGTTGAAAGTGATCATGATAATGATGAAACTGTCAACACTGATGAGGATCTTCCTTTAGGGAATGTATGGCCTTCTATGCGTAAGGAAGTGGATGAAGATGAAAACATATTGCAAGTTTTCAGACGTAGATTTTTATATAATAGAAGTTTTGAAAATGATGCTGTTGTAACTGCAGTTATAGCAACGATGCAAAAAGCCCAAAGGGAAGATGATATGGATATGCAAGAGGCCTTAGATTATGCTATTGAGAAAAGAAAATATCTCATCATACGTCAAGCAAAGAATGACGAAGAAGAGGAAGCTAGTGATTCTGAGGATGCTGCAGTGTATGAACAAACATTTAATAGTACTCCAGCATTTCCATATAGTAGGATATAACAATGCTTATAAAAAGGTTTAGATATTATTGTTTGCTAATGTAGAAAATGGCCTCTTTTTCATGGCGTCTTTCTTCTTGAAACGTGTTAAAATAGTTTCTTCAACAGCTTGCACATTTTGTTTTGAATAATGTCCATTTCAAGTTTTGTTTTAAAGTGACTCGAAATCTTGGCTATCAGCCAATCAGATTGCAGAGATTTTCTGTTAATAGAAAAATTTTTCAATGTGACGTCAGGGGATTTCCCCTCGGAAAAGTTCTAGAAGTTTCTGATTTCCCATTTCTCATGACAGAGATTTGACGCGTACATTCGAACGCCGCATTCGAAAGTTTCTGATTGGTTCTTTGAATTCAATCTCGAGCCGAGAACGTGAATTTGCCAGTTCCTCAATATTTTTGTGTTTTCTTGCGATTTATTTAACAATTTCTTATCATCTTATAAATGCATGGAAAATATGAAATAAGTCATTCAATATAATCAAGAGATTTTCTTTTTATTGCTGTAAAAATATTTTTTATAAACAACACCGTTTTTTAGTTATTAAGCTTTTTATGGGTTTTTATCAGCTTTGGCGATGTTTTGCAACTTCAAACTAACTTTACCAGATTCTAGAAGTTTCTGATTTCTCATGACAGAGATTTTCCGCGTATATTCGAACGCCGCATTCGAACGCGCATGCGTGATCTTAACACTAAAATAAAATAAAAATTCTAATGCGCATGCGTGCGCCAGGTGGGCTCGGACACGCACTTCATCTCCTACTGATATCGCAAAGTTCCATAATTTTTTCGTTTAGCTGGTGGAAGTATTTCTTCTTTTCCCTCAAGGTATTTATCAATGAATCAGCGTTTGTGATCACTGTATCCCGCGGCATATTGTCCGATTCTCTTAAAGTGCTTATGCAACGAATTTTTACATAGTGTTTTTATTTCAAAAATCTATAGATTTCAATGCACTGATTAACGTGGCGCAAATAAAATTTGCAAATTATGTATACTTTTTTCGCTATTAACCTTCAAAGTAGGCAATTTTGACCTTTTTCGTGCGAAAACTGAACATCACTCTGATGTCATCAAACGTCGCGTCTGCAACGTCAAGCAATCGTATTCAATACTCCCTCCGTGCAGAGATTCATGGCACCTCCATGCCAAACGAGCAAATTATGTGGCAAAATTATGGAAATCGAGCTTCTGCAGCACAGTTGAAATCAAGAATGTAGAAGATCACGGCTGGACAGAGAACGGAGAAATCGTTTGGGTAAAATAGGCATTTCCAGAAGACGTTGAGGAACTCTTACTTTCCGTCGAAAATGAAAATTGTGACGATGACAGGTTCTATTTAATAGAAGATGCAGATCCCGACAGTGATAGCAACGATTAGGTGAGCAGAATACTTTGTTTTCTTGATTAAAATATTATAACATCATATAAATATTATGTTTATAGTTTTATGTAAATGTAAAAAAGTTACCCACCACGACCCCCAGAAACCCCTACCCCACCCCCTATTCTCTATTTTGCAGCAGGCATGGCCAGTTGACAAACAGACTAACATTTATTGCCATTTTGCTTGTTTTCATAAGTGAAGTCTCTCTAAAAAACCGTTTTTACGAAAATCACGATCTGATGACGTCATTTTTTATGACGTCATAAAATTTAAACAGCTAATAACATATGAACAACAAATGATATCGAGATCAAATAACGTTCAGTGTGATAAGATTCTCATCTGCTACTAGAAAAATTAAAATAACTAGTCATGGAAAGCTGCATCGGGATGAAATAAACAACTTTTATTTTATAAGGGCTCAGTACTGAAATCCTGAAGTAACAATTGCCCATAAATGGTAAACGCAGCAGCCCCCCCTTGATCACCAAAACTTTTTTAGGGGTTCTTGTGATGGGCTTTCAGAAAAAAGAGGTCTCGTTTGGTTCGGCTTTGGGTTACTCCTACCGTACTCAGGGCCTGGTCATTTCCTTACCGTCTTCGCATTCCTCAGCACTGCAATCCCTGCTGTCATGAACTACTATCCAACTAAGAATGTTTAATTTATGGGACCTTCTATTCAATTCTGATCACCAAAAATTGCACAAATACCCACGAATACACACAACGAGATACGACAAAGCGCAAAAACTATCTATTATACTGAATGTAGTCATACGCCCGCCCCCACTGAGCACATTGAAAAGCCACTACATGGGCAATTTGTATTTCCTCCCCACAGCTGCAAGCTCTTCAAAAACCCTTCAAATTCCAACCCCAATATGCGCCGACCTGTTTCTCATCATCAAAGTAGAAAAATCAAATATCAAGCTCATCGTGTGCAAGAAAATCGATGTCAAATTTGTTTCTTCAGTACGGGAAAAAAACGGGGTTCCCACTATGATGTCGTAGTGGACTCGACCCATTCCTAAAAATGAGACACGAAAGTGTGAACGCAATCGCTCGTAACTCAACAACTACTCATCAGAGCAAAAAATATAAACGGTATCAGAATCAGCGCATTCGATTCTATACTTTTATAGGTGTTAAATGCAATTTAAGAACAATTAATGTGCGATAGAAATTGCCACTGCGAAATAATGTGTATGTCCATCAACATGATCCCACAAGGGTGTGGTTAAACAAACCTAACAAACATATATTGACGTCGGTAATCTCTTGGCAATTTATTCAAGGCATGTTCGTGCCAAGTTCAGATGCAACAATCATTCTAAGGCCTAGCGCACAGAACAAGGATTGATTTTGCTATCCACATTTGTCTTTGTGTTTGTTACACTGGACTTAACGCTGGTGCCATAGGCGCCGACTTTTATTCTTCCCAGGGGGGGCTCAAAATTAAAAAAAAAACTGGAAAAATAAAAAGGTAGAAAAACTTCCTGTCACTTTTAAATAACGTACAATATACACATGTATTATGTATAATAAAACACAAAACATTGCAGTAAAACAGATATAACATCATGGTCTACAGTATCATCAGTTCAATTCTTTAATTAGTGTTTCTTCAATAAAATAAACGTGTTTTTTCAGATCACAAACAAAATTCCCAGGGGGGGCTGAGCCCCCCCATAGAAATTTCCATAGGGGGCTTGAGCCCCCAAGCCCCCACGTAGTCGGCGCCTATGGCTGGTGCACTTGTACTGAAGAAAGATCAGATAAGCTATGGAATTAGTTGGTTTGGCAGGATTGCGCATAAGGCAATACAAGGGAGAAAGGAGAATCGATTTGGTGAGATTGTTTCTTATCACATTTCTTTCGATATTGATTTACACCAAACTTTCGTTATTTTATCAGTCTTCAGACAGACTTCATTGTGTATTGAGGGGTACCTTGTTACTACAGGGCTGTTCCGCATTATATCTCTTCCAGTATTCATTTTACACCAAACTTTCGTTATTGTTCAACAATCCTCAAACTGAGTTCAAATAAATATGTCCTTGGTATTGCAGGCCTGAGAGCCACAGTCTTTTCGATTAATTCGGCCAAGATTTTGCACCAGCTACACAGTGAAGCCGTGTGTCCCCCTTCAAGTTGAGCTTACGCAATCGTGTCCCCAGAGGCTGATGCTTCGACTATTTTAAATTTGTTTTGTTATTTAACTTCATTTAACTGCATGTCTGTCTCTTGCCCTTCTCTGTTGTCATTTGGTTTTCGTAACATATATTGTTCGTTTAGCAAACTACCCTACTCAGGACCCCGGCACCGGTTAGCAACACTAGCGAATCTGGTGGATATGAGAATCTTTAGAGCTTCCCTCCTCACCATTTATTGATAGAAAGCGACAGGCTCGCTACAAAAATTACCCCTTCGAAGTAAATGGCTACAACCTCTTGACAAAGTTGAATTGATTGATATAATGTAAGGAAGGTTGGAGGAATGCTGCTATTTAACCATCCATAAGTGCTATGAAATCTGAATCTTGGAGCACGAGCACGGTCAAGAAGGTCACTTTCCCCAAATCTAGCTTGTCAAATCAGAATTCATCATGTGGGGCAAAGGGTGGAATGCACGCCATGCTTTCTGTTTGAGCAATCCTGCCCACGCTGTGCCTAACGGCTTTCATTGGATAAATAATTGTTTTTGATGCCTTCTGTCTCGAATATTCTACACCCGGGGATTGCCCGCCACCGCGAAGTGTTATCATCTGCGGGGTGGCTGTCACTTTTGAGCAAAGTTTATTGGCTGTTTTAATTAACAAAGAAACTTATCTTTGCAATATCAACAACAACAGTTCTTGGACTTTCGGACTTTTCATGCTACAATGGCACTAAATGTTTACCTAACATCCCGGATGCGGGTTCATTGTCATGGAATATCGCATTTGTCTTAGTTCCTCTTATCTATATTCTCACGCATTTTGTTAGTTCATATATTCGGCACCCGCACGAGTGGTAAATATCTTGAGCTGCTTTTTCTGGACCCGCAAATCGTTCGGCTCATTGTCATATATGTCAAAGTAGCATGCGCACAAGACATGCCTCCGCTTTCATAAGGACGTAATGAGCGTCCTGTCCTTGACCATCCGGTTGGGTCAAGGCGTTTTAGTAATCTGCACCCAGGGTGGCCAATATAGATTTTCAAACCCAATGCTAGCAATCCGGCTTTTGTGAATTTGTTTGATTTCGATTATATCTCTCTGGTGGTCGCAACGTGATCTACTCCTAAATTTTACATGAACATAACTCACAATCACATTGTGCCATTACCTATATGCGTCAAGCAACATGCGTCGTCGTGGCAGCTTTTATACCAACAGGCCTAATCATGGCTCTTTTGATACCAACAGGCTGTGTTCATGGCCTGCATGTGATATAATAAATGATTCCCACAGAAGTCAGTCAAGCGCCGTGGTGGCCAGTCCCCACGTGACTGGTACTATCTGGGGTTTCTGCGTTTTTGCCAACCATATTCTGTATAACATGTAATGGTTATGTATTTGCATTGCCACTAGGCTTTGTTTTGGCTGTATTCTTGGCCTGCATGTGATATAATAAATGATTCCCACAGAAGTCAGTCAAGCGCCGTGGTGGCCAGTCCCCACGTGACTGGTACTATCTGGGGTTTCTGCGTTTTTGCCAACCATATTCTGTATAACATATAATGGTTATGTATTTGCATTGCCACTAGGCTTTGTTTTGGCTGTATTCTTGGCCTGCATGTGATATAATAAATGATTCCCACAGAAGTCAGTCAAGCGCCGTGGTGGCCAGTCCCCACGTGACTCGTACTATCTGGGGGTCTGCGTTTTGCCAACCATATTCTGTCTCCATTGGTGGCTTAATAATAAAAGAAATGCGTCGCGTTGGCGGCTTAATACCAACTTGCAAAAATATGCCACTCTTTGGGTTCGTCTGGCCTTATGCCTGCGGCCTTTTTGGCTTTTAGTTTCCTTAGGAGGCCACCGTCGACTCGCTGAAGTCGGCAGCGGGTGACCTCCATTATGATTTTATGATTTCGCAGTTATGTTTATGCATTTTGTTCCTGATCTGCCATTTTGTTAAGCCTTTTTGTTTGGAGGGCCAGGAGAAGTCACTTCCACCTGCTCCCCAGAATAGGTAGTTTTGAAACAGTTCTGACAGAAAGAAACTAATTATACTCACGATAATAATAAAAATAATAATGCGTTCGGTGGGGTCACACTTCGTGTTCTGTGGGCCGAAATTTGCACAGCAAATCGGTATCACCGACCGTAAAAGCTTATTCCTACTCAAGCAATACGGGCCGGTATGCTTAACGCCCAATTTCTTGAGATAACGTTAAAGCCAATAAAAAAACCGTACGGGCACTTAGTACACAAAGATTCAAAACAAATACCTTATTTCCTCGATTAAACGCCCCGCCCCGGCGTTTCTTAATCTCGGCACTTTTTGAGGGGGCGCCTAATCGAGGGGGCCATTATTCGAGGAGGGGCGTTTAGAAAGTAAATGATGGAATGGAATGGAATGATATGGAAAACATGGAATGATATGGAAAACATGGAATGCTATGGAAAACATGGAATGATAAGGAAAACATGAAATGATTTTCAAAAATTTTGATGGGAAAATATATGATATATTGTAGCAAAATATACATGTTTGTGTTCTTCTATATCTTTTAACCCTAACGTTAGCATAAGCTTTGATCTATTACGCATAAATTAAGAATAAACTCATCCACTTGATTCATTTCATTTCATTTCATTTCATTTTACATTTTTTACCCACGGTAACCCCGTCAATCAAAATAGACTGCTTTACAGGGGGCCGTGCAAAAAACTACAACATTACATATTAAAAACTTACTTCACATGTCACACTTTACAAGAACAGTTTATAAATGGGAAGGATGTTGTTTGTGTTTATATTTCTACGCAAAACAACATGTATTTGTTACAAAATGCAAGTATATGCCTTGTCAGTGCTGTGGTGAGAACCAATAGCGGCGTGAATAGTTTTTGTCGTGTTTTTCTGAATTTAAGCATTTTCTGTTTCGATTACGGGCTTGAAACTTGCAGTCGAATAAATGACGCATTTCGAGTTGTCACCGGAGTATGATGTGTCAAGTACCGATATTGGCGCTAGAAGTGTTTTCGGTGAAAAAATTGAAGCACTTTCGCTGTGATTTTGTCGACAAGCGTGTCTGGATTAACAGGCATGCAATGATCCTGCGTCGTCGGTTTCTTAGATGTGAAGGATTCGATTCCCGCTATTTGTAATCTTCTCGTTTCTGTTGCCAATTTATCGATATTTGCAGAATTGAAATCTGGCAAAGATTTTAGGGCAATTTGCATTTTCAAATGAAGTCCCTTCACAAAATAATCCTTGGCGATAGTATTTCGTGTTTTGACGTCAAATGCTGGGTAGGCCAGGGTTACCTGTTCCTGAATTTTATAGGCGAATTTCTGACCGGATTCGGCATCATGTCGCATGCGATTTGCTAATTCATGAACTGCCAGTTGTCTATTTTGCTTTCCCCTCTCGAACTCTTTCAACAACTCTTCTTTGATTCTATCAGGTTTTTTCCTGTCGGCATCTGCAAGCCTCAGATAAACATCAAAAGCTCGGCCTTCCAGCCTACACTTTTTTTATAAGAATGCTTAATCTTTTGCTGGCAATATTCTTAAAATTTTCTTAAATTTCACGAATTTCGAGCCTCATCTTTCAATCATGAGTTTTTTATGTGGAATATAAATGCTTACTATTATTATTATTACTATATGATTAAAGGTTGAAAAACCTAAGGATTAACACTCTAGTGTCCATCCCTTCTGATATGTTGGATCATATCTACCAGTGAGTTGCTATCAGCTCTTCTTATTGCGGTGTAACCCACCAGTTGGGGCTCATCTGGAATAAATTTCAGAAAGTCATCTAGAGCCTTTTTGAACGTGGGGAGTGGAGTATCAGTTATGTCTCTGATATGTCTTGGTAGTAGGTTAAATAGCCTAGGGCCATTCACACAGAAACTGATTTCTACTATAGATTGAATCTTTCTTTGATTGCCATTGATTCGTTTAATAATACACTTTCTTTCTACCATGACGAATATGGTCTGATATAATGCTGTCATTGACATTTGGCACAAGCCCTTCCAGAATCTTCCAAACATAGATGATCCTGTATCGTTCACGTCTGCGTTGAGGAGAGTAGATCTGACAGTGCTCCAGGGCTTCCCAGTAGTTTACTTTTGACTCTAATTTGATTTTTCGTATGGACGACCACTGAACGGCATATAGTTTTTGGATCAATGAAGCTTTTGACGGTGACCACAATACGCTACAATACTCAATTAAAGGAACGAGATAAATTTTCCAGAAGAGTAGCATATGGTCTTTCTTTCTTGTCTTAAATACACGCAGTACCCAGGATATCATTTTCTTGCATTTTTCAATGGACTGGGCGGTGTGTGTGTCAAATGAACAGTTATCAGACATTGTGACACCAAGATCTCTTAGATTTTCCTTCTTAGACAGGGCATATAGTCTAACAATCTAACAAAGTGCCTAATGTTTGTTTTCTCGCTTGATTCTGATAGATATGATGGTAAGCTTCAAAATTGCACTTGGTACCTTTCCGAAAATTACCCCAAAGTCACATGACTGATGACGTCATTTTTCGCAAAATTTTTGGGCCTAATCGTTTATAACTTTTTTGTTGTTTATCTTAGGTCAAAATAAAGTTCTGTTATAGGCTCTACGTTGGAAGAGCTTTCGAATGATATATAGTTTTTTATATTTTGCCGATATTTATATTTTGGTCACGTGACCTGGTCAATAACTCTGAAAATCGCAAAAATTGCAATTCACGCTCAAACCACGGATTCCAATGGAGGAATTTTTATTTACGTCAAAGTGCCCCCAAATAGTTGTGGGTACACCTCCATCAGGCCATAGACATGCGGCTAGCGCGATGACAAATGTCAGATAATTGAAATTACCGGGTTCGCCAGAAAATGATATACACGTTTAAAGAGACATGGTGATACCAATTTCGGTTTTTGGACATCTAACTTCACTAGACATTATCTAATGTGTTTTTAAGATACCCCAAGCTTTAAGTTTGCTCTTTGGACAATGCTTTTGAGAAGTAAGTCCAACTTTCTGTTGTAAAGATGTTGAGAAATAGCTCTGCAAATGTCTCTACTTTTCCTGGTGCACCCGGTATATGCCTATAATGCTAAGATAACATATATTTGAAAAAGCGTAACAAAACTTTGAAGTTATAAATTCAGTTGTGCGAAATTTCAGTATATCACCTTTTTTTATCTCCCTCAAAAGAATTTCACGTTCATGGCATGTAGTCGTTATCTGAAGAAGTGATCAATTGACTGTCTGTTGTAGAAAAGTTGCTTTGCCACCCCGGTAACCTCTCATTATCAGTGGTGCTAGATACATGTCCAGCTTTGAACGCAGTAGATTCCTCGCTCGGCATATCAGAAAGGAATATCAACTATCGATTTTTTTTCGCCGTGGTGGTATATTGAGGCATCTGGCTCTGTATGGCAGATTGACTCTTCAGTAGCTTGGTCGGGTAATCGAGGTACCTGTGCATCTAAGCATCGAAGCTACGAGGAGCACTGCATGTGTCTCTCTCTAGGTACCATGACCATCATGGGCGTAAGTGGTCATGGTCTTCCTTTTTTCTTCGATATTTTGCCGCATGTAGAATGTCATTTGTTGTCATCATATAATCCTTTGCCATGGATGGTAACATCATTTTTCTCTGCCTTCCTCTCGCTTTCTTGCCTTGAATCTTTCCCGTGAATACAATTTGTTCCAACTCTTCTTTCCGTATCACATGACCTATAAACTTTCTTTTCCTTTGTGTAATGTCTTTCCACAACGACCTTTGCGTTTTTGCTATCTGCAGTGTTTCCTCATTGCTGACATGTCATGTCCAGGATATTATTAGCATTCGTCTAATAAACCACATTTCTGAAGCTTCGATTCGCTTCCTCACCGTAGAAGATACTGTCCAGCACTCGGAACCATATGTAAGGATTGGAATGATGTAAAATTTGCATGAACTGCATGAATTCTCAACATGGCTTTCGTTTTCTTGCCCACTGTACATAATGTCTTGCTTGAATTGCTTTGCACCAACGACGCTTTCGCAAAAGTCTTTTGATTTGCCTAAGTTTTCAATTAATTTTAGAAATTTTTTATTCTTTGCGATTTTCTTAAAAATTCTAATTTTTCCGACATTTAATTTATATGCTGTCGTGTCGCCGCCATTTATTGCGCGCAACTGAGGAAGCACCTGACAAACATTTTCTCGAAGCCTTTCTACGATATATGATATAAGAAGAAATACAGGAAAGCCGACCAAGCTACTTAAGAGTCAATCTGCCATACAGAGCCAGATGCCTCAATATACCACCACGGCGAAAAAAATCGATAGTCAATATGCCTTTCTGACATGCCGAGCGAGGAATCTACTGCGTTCAAAGCTGGACATGTATCTACCACCACTGATAATGAGAGGTTATTGTGGTGGCAAAGCAACTTTTCTACAACAGACAGTCAATTGATCACTTCTTCAGATAACGACTACATGCCATGAACGTGAAATTCTTTTGACAGAGATAAAAAAAGTGATATACTGCAATTTCGCACAACTGAATTTATAACTTCAAATTTTTTTTACGCTTTTTCAAATATATGTTATCTTAGCATTATAGGCATATACCGGGTGCACCAGGAAAAGTAGAGACATTTGCAGAGCTATTTCTCAACATCTTTACAACAGAAAGTTGGACTTACTTCTCAAAAGCATTGTCCAAAGAGCAAACTTAAAGCTTGGGGTATCTTAAAAACACATTAGATAATGTCTAGTGAAGTTAGATGTCCAAAAACCGAAATTGGTATCACCATGTCTCTTCAAACGTGTATATCATTTTCTGGCGAACCCGGTAATTTCAATTATCTGACATTTGTCATCGCGCCAGCCGCATGTCTATGGCCTGATGGAGGTGTACCCACAACTATTTGTGGGCACTTTGACGTAAATAAAAATTCCTCCATTGGAATCCGTAGTTTGAGCGTGAATTGTAATTTTTGCGATTTTTAGAGTTATTGACCAGGTCACGTGACCAAAATATAAATATCGGCAAAATATAAAAAACTATATATCATTCGAAAGCTCTCCCAACGTAGAGCCTATAACAGAACTTTATTTTGACCTACGATAAACAACAAAAAAGTTATGAACGATTAGGCCCACACATTTTGCGAAAAATGACGTCATCAGTCATGTGACTTTGGGGCAATTTTCGGAAAGGTACCAAGTGCAATTTTGAAGCTTACCATCATATCTATCAGAATCAAGCGAGAAAACAAACATTAGGCACTTTGTTAGATTGTTAGACTATATGCCCTGTCTATCTGGGCAATAACTTGGCCATTTGGAGTGATATATGACGTACAGTGTTTTAGTGTATGATCATTACCATAACGTAATACCTCAAATTTGGTGTCATTTAAATCCATATTTGATTCTGTTGTCCAGTCATATATTGTATTGGTTTCTTTTTGGTGATCACTAACATCCTGAACATTTTGAACATTCCTTGTACACCTGGTATCATTAGCAAAGGATCTTGCTACACTTTTATTTAGGTTTTTGTCGATGTCTGATATATGTATTGTTTCCTTTTTGTTTGAGCATTGGATTATTTCATTTTCAGTTGCCCTTCTATATTTGAGGATTTGTTTTCTTATTTTTACATGCGTTTTCTTATTTTAATTTGTGTCTGACTTTTAATTTGTTTGACTCGGGCCACCGTATCAATGATATTACGAATAGTTTTACTTGGAACCAAAGTAGCCTCCTTTTGGAAAGTTTTGATTTCACCTTCTCAGCAAACTTCAAAATTCAGCCATTACAGATTACGCAAAGAAAGCTTGAAACAAGGCGACGACACTGCTTTAAAGTCTGTTGAATGCTCTTTCGAATTCCGATGGTTTATCATAATCGTCGATCTTACAATCCGATAATCGATGGCAAGAAAACGAGGACGCTGCACAGGAGGCTCGGGTCACCTTTCTGAAGCGGGTGGGACTTCATATCACTGGCCATATGCCTTAAATCCTCGAATTAGCCCCCTCGGGGCCCATTTAGTGTGCGTTCTTTTGGAAGAGTTCCGAATTCGCAAAAAAGTAGAGTTCGTGGTCTTCAGGTCCACGACTCCAGCAGGTCGTACTGTGAACTCTATTGCTCTTGCATTGTTGTTGTTGTTGTTGTTGTTGTTGTCTGACTTTCTTTTTCTTGTTTCCTGTTCCTTCCTTCTTTGCTGAAAAACAAAAGATCACATCTTGCTGCAAGCTTGGTGGCTCTGACTACATATGGTTTTCTTGGATGTTTCAATAAATTCTGCCCACATAACTCACTGAAAGGTGACAAGCGTCGTGAGTGGAAGCTCTCGAATTAATGGAGAGTCTAGCAAGAAAGACAGGCGGTCAAATTGATGGTAAAAATATGTGCCTGAATTTGATGATAGCATTAATTAATATTTTTGATTCTGAGCGTAGGCCATTATTGGGAATAAACGGCATTTTGTTTTAAAAGTTAAAGGGTCAATTTAATTTCGCCAGAAGGGAGCAAATAAAAAATGATCAATTGATTTTTGTGTTTTGTGAAGAATGTGTAAAATCCTATCCATGTGATGTGAATGCTTTATGATATACTATGATATATTTATTGTTGTTCATGGCTTGTTCATGTTTATACTCTAGAAATTGTAGGTGCCTTGATTGATGCAGCATATGACAAAGAAAGCAATGTAAGGGATGATATTTTTCAATCATTATGTTGTCTTGGCAAGAGGCAACCGCTGCTTGTCCTGAGTTTCTGCAGCTCATATCTGAACAAGCACCAAAAGGTATTAGTTTTATAGTGTTTTGCATGCACTTTTTTATTCTGTTCACTTTTAGTTATGCTGATCACTATTTTCTGGATTTTAAATATGCTTACTGGCAGAATTGGACACTTGAATTTGACTATAATATCCCAAAATCTGGAAAACAATTTTAGGCTCCAAAGCTCAATTTTTGGCATCCAATTCCACTGAACCCCAATTTACTGTGTGCATGCAAATGTCATGCTCTTCAGACTGGCGAATGGTGGTCACCTTACATTTGTATCTGGCTCCTATTCATGGTCATGAACCTTCAGTCCCAAATGTTTTCTCATACTAACAACAAAATAGCATAACCTCTGATCAGTTGCCACCTCCCATTTACATTTAGCAACCACATAGCTGTTTACCAAGTGACAATTTCCATTCAATTTTTCCTTGAAACAGACTCATAAGTGAGTCAATTAAAACAGTTTTTTGAAACTGATTAAGTTTGATGTGGAAAGTAACGAAACATTTTCGTGAGATGTATATCTATTTTTAACAAAGGGTTATTATTAACTCTTTGGTTATTATGCATGCAACAGTGGCTGCTATTATTGGTTTGACTATAATTATATTCTGTTTTACAATATCTTCATAAGTTGATGGGCTGCAGGTCTTTGAAAAACCCTTTTATTTTGTCTGACAATGGTTAGCTTTATATTGTGAAGCCTTGCATGTGCAACAACCAAAAAAGGTATGCATATGTATGGTATTCTGAGCTGGCAAATATATTTAAATCTGGTAGCTGTATTTTGGAATATCTTTATTTGTTTTATCACTTTTGTTATCAGGATTTTGAGTTTTTCTCGCAATTTTGATTTTTTTAGTCAGTAACTACATTTTTACTGACTGCAAAACAATGTCCAGGCAAATATTCTGGTATGGGTCTTGCTAGTGGCCTGCCAAACTCCCATTTCTTCTATTCAAAGAATTTAATATAACAGCTTTTATAAGCTCTTGCAGAACCTCATCCCCTTCCAGTGCTCAATTTTCTAAACTCACATGTATCTGTGGAGGAAGCCTGCACCATGTATTCTTGCCTTTCCAAACCAGCTCAGGAAATTTGACAGAATTGATAAATGGACCCCTACTTAAGATTTGAGGACACCTATTTTTTGCCAGTAAATCACAATATACTGTCAGTAAAAGTTTTGGTGTCAATAAAACAGGTTTTGCTTTCATAAATTGCTCTCTTGCCTATGTCAGTAAAACTGTAATTACTGACCAGAATCATGACAATGAAGATCAATATTATGACAACAAAAGTGATAAAACAAATAAAAATATTTCAAAATACAGTCACCAAATGTTAATATTTTTGGCTGGCTCAGTGCTCGATATATATGAATTAGTTAGTATCACCTAGCTCTTTTTTATTGCTAGCTTATACAAGGTCATAGAATTGTGCTAATGGACACAATGGCTCACATAATTAAAGATGCGGACATAAATAATGAACCAGAACTAGTCAAAGGACTTGTTCATTTGGCTTCAGCAGAACTTACTAGAACAAAGGTAAGCAATCACAGTTGTCTTTCAAGCATACTAAGAACAAATACTTTTACAATAAATTTTTTAAAATTGGACATTTTGTAGGATATAGAACCTGATTGGCAAACCTCAGCTTCAAAAGTTCTTGTTGCCCTTGGTTCAAAGGCAGGTGACGAGGTCATGGCAGAGCTTCTCCAGAAGTTGGTTCCTGGTGTTTTACCCCATTATTTTGTTGTTCTGACCCTTGCAAACCTTGCAACTGAAAATGGTGAGCAGATTTAACACAACATTGATCTATTCCTCTATTTTCTGGCCTATTTTTGTTTTTTCCCCTTAAACTGCAAGAGTCATGGAGGAGTTTCAACATGTATTCCTTCCTAACATCAATTATGATATCAATCATGAAGAAGGGATATCAATGAAAGAAAAATTGAAAAAAGGCTTCCAGTCTTCTTAAAATCATTAATGTTATCTCAAGAAATTGGGCGGTTAGCCCAGCAGCCCGGATTGCTTGAGTATGAATTAGCTTTTACAGTCGGTTGTCCCGATTTGCTGTGCAAATTGTCTGGCCGGTACACCAGGCAGTACTAACCGAATGGTCAAACTGCAAAATGATCACTGAAATCATAATGCAAATCAATAAACAATAAAAGAGGACAGGGAGGGTGGGAGGAATTGAATTGAAGGTATGCGAAGCACACTCATAAAACAATGATCACCCCACCTATGGTCCATGCAATTAAATACCTCAAAGGAGAGGAGAAGAAAAACTGTCAATTCAAAACGATATTGAAGGTGCCACTCCCATGGCTATGTCACTGCAGTATCAGGGATCCGATTCTTATCAACCCGTTTGCACTTTGCCATATGCAAATGACAAGGAATGGATGATTTCTTTCCACATTAACTCTGATTAAATTCGAAATTTAATCACCATTTAATGATTACGGAATTGTGCAGATGATTATGTGGTCAAAACTGTTCGAGAAATAGAATCTCTGGGTAAGGAGCAGTACCAAGATTACCAGAAAGGCGTTTTTGAGTCAAGAGATAAAGGCATTCATGCCCCGATTACGAAAAAGCTGAATCTTTTCAGCACCAGAAAGTCAAGACCATCATCTAAAGGAGAGCAGTTAGCCGACCTTTGTATCAATGTGTCTTTATTTACCCGCTTCTACATTGCAAATCAAAAGAGAGACGGAGACCCGGAAGTATTTTTTAGCCATGAAAATCAACTACATCCACCATCCCTATCCGACCACGGCATCTTAAGGACCTGCAAGACGTCTGATTTGATAAGCTGCCTTGATATGACGAAATATGATTCATTGAATGTGGAATTTGACTTTAAAAATTTGATGGGGCTGTGTTGGTGCATTTCCTGAAACCCACAACACTTGCGAATTTCAAGGGATATGGCACTGAAGTCTTCAAAATTTTCTTAATCCCGAATTAAAGAAAGTCAAAATGTTAATTTATTAACAATGAATAGTATCACCAGAAGCTTCATGTTAGGAAACGTTAATTTTTCCTACAAACGACTATATATTCGGTCGTACAAACAAACGACCATCCTCAGAGTCAATTAAAATGCAATAGCGTAAATTAACAAATTAAAAATCGTTAACAAAGCTCGATAATGCTACCAGCAAAAATCAAAAGAACGATATATATATCGTTCCTTTTTCGTATATATACGAAAAAGGAACGTCAATTAAAAAGTTGTAAAGGAGTTGATTTCTCTTGGCAATTGAGCACAGGTTTTTCTCTTTTAATCATAATAGATTCAGCTATGGTTCGAATACAGTCAACTCTGTCTAATTCGAACTCGTGTAATTCGAACTTTTACTAATTCGAACGAAATTCTGTGGTCCCTTGAAAAATTCCTAACAAACCCTTATAAAAAAACCTCTATAATTCGAACCTCTGTAATTCGAACTTTCTGTAATTCGACCATTTATTTTTGTCCCCTCAAAGAAAAAGCCTCTGTAATTCGAACGTTTTGTTAATCTCAGTTAATTACCTGATGACAGAACTTCTTTATTTTTGCTCTTGTCTCTGGCAAGCCCATTGAAGCTTGCATCATTGGTCAAATTGACGCAATCGACTTACTGGGACTTAGTACGGGATGCCAGAAGCCAGACAGTGATTTTTACGATCCAGTTTAAGCGTGGCACTTTCTAGAAGTTAGATTCGATCAGTTGAACTTTATCAATGGCACTGCTCATTGAAGATGCAGGGAGGTATTAAGGCCAATATAAACGAATTTCAATTCTTTTCGATGCTGAACTGCCGGTTATTGTTACAAAAAATTGGAGCGTTCTATCTCATGAAAAGGTTATCACGTTTACCAAAGTGTATGAAAACCTGTATAATTAATAAAGCTCAGAAGCTAAAAGACAACCAGAGAACCCAACGGATAAATATTGCCGTGGGTTGCTCAAAGATGACAAAGTTTGGGACACTTAGACAAAGGCAGTAATGGACGCTTTACAAACAATTTTCATGTTGTGACGTAATCCATATATTTTTGTTTTCTATTATAATAATTAATAAACTGTTTTGCTTCTTTAAAATGCCTTTAGTCCATAACAATGGTCATAAAAATATAGTCTATGGCCATAAACGGAGATATGGGGGTAACTAGGGGTAAAGTATGGCACCTACATGAAAACTCGTATAATTCGAACTTTCTGTAATTCGAACAAATTTGGATTCCCCCATAGAGTTCGAATTAGACAGAGTTGACTGTATAATAATTATTTAATTTTTTATGTTTATTTATTACTACAAAATCTTCAATAGTTGGTACCTTGTGTCCTGTTTCCAAATGATGCGTATAAACGTGCGATTTCGAATCTCTACCACAATGGTCTTTAATTCTTTCAGAAAAACGCCTGGCCGTCTCGCCAATGTAAGTTGCCCCACAGTCTTCCTCTTCACACTTGTACTTATATACAATGCCGTGCTCATGCTCTTTCATCGTTTGTCTTTAACATTGAAGCACGTACTCAACTTGGTGCCAGTGTAGACAATCTTAGTCACATGACTATTATCCACTTTGTCAATAACTTTAACCAACGAGTTGATCAGTTTTTCGCCTTTAACGCCGTAATAAGGAACAAAAAGTGTGGATTCTTTGTTCGTATTTTCCAAAATGTTTCTTTACTCTTCGTCTTCTTTATTTCGTCGATCGTGAAGGATCTTATTGTTTTCTTGGTTGAAAATCCACTGCGGGTATCCATTTAATACCGTAAAAACATGTCGTAGGTGTGCGATTTCTTTGTTTAATACTCGCTATTTGAGCAGTTATTGTGGCACGCAACAGAAGTTACGGATGGTTCCTCTTTTCCATTTAAGTGGTGCAAACGACTTCCAGTTAAGATATATATCAGTATCTGTCTCTTTACGAAAAACTGTTGTATCAAATGAACCGTCGGCGTTGCTAATAAGTGAAATATCCAAGAATGAAATTTGTTTTCCTTTTCAAGTTCGTAGGTGAACTTGATATTTTCATGAAAACTTCTAACTTCTCAACAACACGATTTACACTATTCACATTTATCAAAGATAATGTGTCGTCTACGTATCTTTTCCACGGCAACATACAATCTGTAAGCTGAGGAAGGATCGATCTCTCAAGTTCAACCATAAAAATGTTTGCAAGTACTGGACCAAGCGTGACCCCATTGCAACGCCATCTACTTGTAAATAAATTTGACCACCAAATGAGAAGTGCACGTTTCTTGTACAGAGTAACAAGAGTTCTTTCATTTCTGCACGGTTGATGTCAGTATTGATCTCAAATTGGTCGTATATTCGTCTCAGAATAACATCAATGGTATACTCCAAGGGAACATTTGTGAAAAGCGATGTCACATCGAATGAAATTAGTTTGTAGTTATCCGGGATGTTAAATGTTGCGAAATCTTGAATAAATTGTTTGGAAGACATGACAGTATATTCTGATTGTGCTAAAGGTGCTAGTAGCTTAGCAAGATATTTTCCCAGATGATAAGAAGCAGTCCCAATATTTGAAATAATTGGACGGAGTGGTAATTCGTCTACCTCATCATTCTTCATTTTGTGCACTTTGGCCGTACCATAGAGTTTTCCAGGGGAAAACTATACAAATACGAATAAAGAATCCACACTTTTAGTTCCTTATTACGGCGTTAAAGGCGAAAAACTGATCAACTCGTTGGTTAAAGTTATCGACAAAGTGGATAATAGTCATGTGACTAAGATTGTCTACACTGGCACCAAGTTGAGTACGTGCTTCAATGTTAAAGACAAACAGATGAAAGAGCATGAGCACGGCATTGTATATAAGTACAAGTGTGAAGAGGAAGACTGTGGGGCAACTTACATTGGCGAGACGGCCAGGCGTTTTTCTGAAAGAATTAAAGACCATTGTGGTAGAGATTCGAAATCGCACGTTTATACGCATCATTTGGAAACAGGACACAAGGTACCAACTATTGAAGATTTTGCAGTAATAAATAAACATAAAAAATTAAATAATTATATATTCGAACCATAGCTGAATCTATTATGATTAAAAGAGAAAAACCTGTGCTCAATTGCCAAGAGAAATCAACTCCTTTACAACTTTTTAATTGACGTTCCTTTTTCGTATATATCGTTCTTTTGATTTTTGCTGGTAGCATTATCGAGCTTTGTTAGCGATTTTTAATTTGTTAATTTACGCTATTGCATTTTAATTGACTCTGAGGATGGTCGTTTGTTTGTACGACCGAATATATAGTCGTTTGTAGGAAAAATTAACGCTTTCCTAACATGAAGCTTCTGGTGATACTATTCATTGTTAAATTGTTTGTCCGAATCGATATTTTTAGATTTATTAGATTTAGAAAGTCAAAGTATTGAATCAATGCCTGGATTACAGCATAGAAGGTTCTGCCCGTGAGAGAGAAGAAGTGGTGTAAGACACAAAGTGAGTCCCCACACAATAATTCCAAGGAATTGGCTTGATTTTCTGCGAGTAGCTGAAAATAAAGTTGAGCTCTTCACATTTTTAATGATGTTATTACTGAAAATGCCTTGCCAGAACATAAAGATATACACATTACATCAAAACAATCTGTGATATCACTTGGCCAATGTGAAAAAATGTCTGACTGTACGCAATAGGGAGCTGATACAAGAATCCTTGTTCACGTTGATGCTGTCAAAAATGGATGCCGGAAAGTCGTTGTTCGAATGGTTGATTCGACGTGTTAGTTATCCTCATGGGAAAATTTCACGAAGTTATAAACGTACACCCTGATATACAGCTCTGGGTTTCCTTTGGTGTTGGGAAGGACTATACTGCGTATGGTATAAATGAAATAGATCTCTGCCAAGCGCTACCTGTTTTTCATACTTTCACTGGATGTGACACCGCATCGTCATTTAATGGAAAGGGTAAAAAAGTGCAGAGGCTACATGGAAGCCTTTTCCAGAAATTACATCGACTTTCCAGTCATTAGATAACAATGTATTCACCGCCATATAGCAAACATTTTTGGTTTTCGAACAACTTGAAAGATTTACTGTACTCCTGCATGATAAAACTACCGTTCTGAAGTCGGTGAATAAAGCACATCACGAATTATTTTGCAAGAAAAATCGCAATCTTGAAAATCTTCCTCCAACACAAGATGCGTGATACAACATGTAAAGAGGGTATTATACCAAGGAGGGTTTGGACGACAGCAGTACATCCAACGTATCCAGTTCAATCGCCAAGTGAATAGGGTTGGAAAACATATGATGGAAAATGGGAACCTATATGGATGACACTTTCTGAGGCTTCAAATGCCTGCTCAGAGTTGATTGAATGCCAGTGTTCATGCACTAGAAAGTGTACACATTGCAAATGTGCCAAGAAGGACTTCAATGTACAGACCTTTGTGTCTGTGGTTGTGAAATATAAACCAACTATTTTCATTTGACTACCGGACACTGTCCGAGAATTGACCTGCAACGTATGAACATCTTGTAGCTTTAAGTCATTTCCTATTTTTCCCCATTTTAAAGTTTTATTCCTAGTTTAAATTACATGTGTTCAAAATAAAAATAATTGGCAAAATATCCGCCATTGTGGAAAGTGACGTCAGGCGGCAACCATGTTGCCTAAATTTCTGGTTCTTGAGAAAATTCTGAATCTCCATATTAAATTGTACCTTTTGTACAAAAATGGAACTTTTGTCCAGTCTGTTCCCTTCTGCCCATCGTATTGGTTGTAATTCACTCCATTGGAAGCCGTGGTTTAGACGTGAGTTGCAATGTTTGCGATTTTTACAGTTATTTGCCAGGTCACGTGACAAAGAAATAAATATTAGCAAAATACAAAAATTCATATATGATTCGAATGCTTATGTAACGTAGAGTCTATAACCGAAATTTATTTTGACCTATGTTGAACAAATAAAACGTTATGAACGATTAGGCCTAAGAATTTTTCGAAGAATGACGTCACCAGTCATGTAACTCTGGGGCAATTTTCGAAAAGGTACGAAGTCTAATTTTGAAGCTTGTCATCATATCTATCATAATCAAGCGAGAAAACAAACATTAGGCATTCTGTTAGATTGTTAGACTATAGGCCCTGTCTACATGGAATAATAGCAATATTTAGTACCCACTAAGTTAAATGGTGTAATAGAAAATTATGAGTATAAAAGTAACAACTTTCAGCAGTAATATAGGTTTTTAGGAAGAAAAGAGTTTGAAAGGTTATCAACTCAAGCATCGTGATATATCCTGTGAGATATAACTACAATTAGTAAATTTATCGTTGTTAACTGCAAGATTCCCGACAAGTGGCACATCCAACTGGATTTTTCCAACGTCATGCGAAGAAATCTCGTTCATACAAGTTGAAAGATGGATTCTAAAGAGGTTTTGAAAATTTTGAAGGACAAGGACAAGGACAAGTCTACAGCAAGTGTTTTGCAAGATGACAGAGTTTGCAAACAAAGTCGCTTTGTTTGCAAACAAAGTTTGGCAAACAAAGCGAAACTGCCACTTCATATGTAAAGTAAGTCATGGAGCTACCGACTATCAATGGAACAAACCCTTTTGAATTACACGACTTTCATCAGAAGATACTCACCCGTGTGCAATCTTCGGAGATCATGGGGAAGTTAAAAACTATCGATGGCTACGTACGCCTCTTGCTTAACAGACTATCTGGGATGAGATGAGACCAAGTGAGAGACGACAAAAACTTGGACACATGGACACATGAGAATTTCCACAGTTGGTAGAAATTAGCAAGCGAATTCTCTAGAATCAAGATCACAGTGCAGCAAAAGGTTGAGAAGATGTTGTAGAATATACTCACTTTGGGTGGACGATAATATTGCCAGGAACAGAAGTAAACCTTGTCAAACATGTACCTCGTGAATTTTACACTCGAAGATTATATGACCGCCTGTACAGTGTTGGTGTTCTTGACACTGGTTTCACTAACTCACCTCCGCCATCCATGATTTCTCACAAACTTTCTTTGTGAATGATAAAAATTATAGTTTCTTACTCTGGGAAACGATTTTTGAATAAGGGACAGGCTGGCTTACAGCGGAGATTTGAAAACTTTTACACCGTACTCTCTCATTATAAAAGTCGATTTGGGTCATGGTTATAACGTCATACCATTTCGCAGTCAGTGCTCCATTTCAAAGCCGAATTTAATACACTTTTCGTGGTCGAATAAAAACGATACAGGCACCAATGTAATCATTGAATATTGGAATTTCATTTTTTGCAAGACACGGAAAGTGCTTTTGGGTTGAGTAGGCCTCTAACGACGAAGATATTATCTTATTTTTCTATGTATTTTTTGATGTACCATAATTTTTTATCCAGACTTCTAATTTTGTCTACCTTCCTTGATTCATTAGTCCCAATTACTTTCTACAGAAGATTGTCTGCGTATCGGGTATCGGTTATTTGAAACAAATATCATGATGAGAACAAACAAAGGTTATCGATGTCGTCTGTTCAAATAAAATACTTTCATGTAGAATTGATGTCAATGAATTTTCATTTTTAGTTTTTGGAGTGGTGCCGTTTTTGAAAGACATATTTAGTAGGATGCTAGCAATGCTTGGTATGGCAAAGCAAGAGAACATGAAATGGGTTTTTGCACACTGTGAGTACTGGTTTTTCTTTTAATCAAACTAATAACATAGCTACTTTAAGTTGAAATATAGTTTCTTTGCTTGATTTTTCTACTTTTGATCCCATGCTTTGATTTATAGGCATAGGACGTTTCAGTGAAGCAATATTGGATTATTGTGCAAATCTCGAAAATGCCCCATACCCTGACATTTCTAGAGATAGGTTCTGTGGGGAAATTTTTAGTGCCTATGAAGTTATGTTTAATGTATGGCTGCCATCCAAAGAGAGCAAGGTGTGTACAATTCCATTTGCTTGCTAATTATACACAACAGTTCAATTCATTTCAGTTCATTGTGAACCATGCGTTGTTATCTTTGTTTGCGTAAAATGAAATAAATCGCATTGAATGCCGATCACCTTGCTTACTTAAAAACTATAATTAGATATATTTTGTATTTTTTTTACATCGATTAAGGTGCGTCTAGCTGTGGTCGAAGCTCTTGGTCACATGTCTCAGCTTATGGCCAGAAATAAGCTTGAGGAACAAGTGCAGAGGCTCATACAAGGTATCACTGGATTGTACAGAAAGCACACTGAACACTTTCAAATAACTCAGGTATGTCTCCAATCCATTTTAATTGTACCTAGTGCTATCCAATGTGTTAGTTTCCTAATGTAGTAAGTATAGTCTAACATTGTTGTGCCAAACAAAAAGCAAAAGAAAAGAAAGAATATTTTTCTTTCACGATATCCCATAATAACTCATTATAAACAAGCATATTATTTGGATGAATATCAGTTTCCCTTGCCAGTTTTCTGGACTTAAATCCATGCTGAAATTGGTTCAATCTGGATGCAGCTGCTATTGATTAATTTATTTATCAATTTACATTTACATTTACATTTCCTTTTTTGTTTGTTTATTTATTTATTATTTATTGAATGGCAACCTTTTGGCTACAAATAAGGTATATGGCAAATACAGTTGGCAGGAGTTATTTACCTTTGAACTGATGTGTGTCTTTCCAAATTTTTATAATAGACAGGGCATATAGTCTGACAAACTAACAAACATGCTAATGTTTGTTTTTATGGCTGGAATCGATAGATTACCCCATCAGCTTTCAGAATTCACCGCATACCTTTCCGAAAAATGTTTTGTTTTCACGTGATCAATGACGTCATATTAAGACAAATTTTAACAATTAAAGTGTGATTACTTTTAACAGGAATGAGATATCAAAATGAAAATTGCATTTCTGGAAACAACTCAAATAGACCTATCGAATGATATATATTTTTTTAATTTTTGATGAGATGAGCATTTTGGTTGATGACGTCATCGGATTTTTTTCCTCTTCTTTTTGAATAGTTAGTTTGTTTCAATGCCTCATAAATCCATATTATCTCATTAGGACGTCTCCTCGTTCACTCCAGTTCGAAAAACGAACACTATAATGGGTGTTTCGAAAAAATTCGCCTGTTTGGGGCACTATATTTTCACTTTTTGATGCCAAAACCTGGTCTCGCACATGTTATTGGTTTATCGCTTTCTAAGTTCGCTCTTTGGAAGTTGTTAGATATAACTTATCATTTCGGTTTTACATGTTTTGAAGTGCAAGCTACAAAAAGCAGAGCTGCTTTGGCACCCGGAGGCTACGTTAAAAAACTAAAACGTTAAAGAAAAAAATCGCTATCAGACGAATCTGTCTTTTCTTGACGAAAAATCGCTTTCCCATTCAGAAGCGCTTGAATCTTTTTATAGACGCACTCACTAAATTCTTTGTATTTCATATCGCTCTCAATCTCTTTTGGCATGACTGAAGGATGTTCCTTTGCTGTTTTCCTTTTGCATAATGGCTCTCCCTCATCTCTTTCAATTACTTCGTCTGCTTCAGAGCCATCTGCTGCATGTATTGTTTCCCGATCTAGATTTCTTTCTTCGAATGAGTCAATTAGAGAATTGCTTTGCTATGATCCATTTGGATGTAATTGTAGATTTGATATAATCAATTGTCCAGCCGAAGTTCGCAATGGCTACAGTTGTTAACGAATATTTCAAACAATTTCGCCAAATGTAACATTGTAGGTGCACACGCTTCATTTCTAGACACGAAGTCTTGGGATCTGGCAAAAGCGAAGCTGATGATTTTACTTGATCTTTAAATAATGTTTCATCCGTTTCTGAACACATCTCTCTCTGTTACCTCCATTGCACTTTTTGAAAATGTCGCCTGGCATCTGCTATTGTGTCGTCAGTTAAAACTTCCTCTACCCCTAAATTGCGCATTGCTGCTAGACTGCTCGGATCCTTGGTTGCTCTTTTCAAAACTTTCACATTTCCCACGTTAAACTTGTAGGCAGTTTTATCGCACTCAGTCAAGGCATGTAGTTAAGGGAGCACTGTGGAGACATCAGGACCAAACGTTTTAAATGTTTTCCTCACATGGATAGATCTTCAAATGCCACGATATTTCTGTGGGATGCTGTGTCATTCCATAGAACAGCAAAATGAGAACATCTGTGTCTTTTGCGACAATTACAGCGGGAGATTCTTTAATGGCAGCATGTAGAACAAACCTGGTATATGCTTCTTCGTGGTTACAATTTCGTACTTTCTCAATTCCTTCTCTCCGTATCTTCAACGTGTCTTCTTTGCAAGAAATGACAAGCGGAATATTTTTCTACCCACGTTGTTTCTGAAAAAGGAGCTAGCAAGCCGAATAAGACCTTCTTTGTCGACATTGCTGTTGAAGAGCTGAGCCCAATTTTTTCCTTGCAACATTTTTCGGTCAACACTTTCGAGATGAACTCTGTGAGAAATTTTGCCTGGGCATGTTCAACAGTTTGAGCCAAAGGGCAGGATGTTGCTGCGTGTTTGTTTCTTTAAAATAAATGAAAACTCACTATTCAGACCCGTATGAATTGGAGCGCAAGGGGGGGCACCAACCCTCAAATAATTATAAAATTCCTTTTTCCTCAGTAATTGTTCTCCCAACGTTAGTATCCCCAATAATTTGAGCTTTTCTGCAGTCTTTATATTCGAAAATGAAGTGAAAGCTTTGAAAAGAGCAATCAAGGATCCGAGCCGTCTAGCACAAACGCGCAATTTGGGGGTAGAGGAAGTTTTAACTGACGACACAACAGCAGATGCCAGGTGACTTTTTCAAAAAGTGCAATGGAGGTAACAGAGAGAGTTGTGTTGAGAAACGGATGAAACATTATTTGAAGATCAAGTAAAATCATCAGCTTCGCTTTTGCCAGATCCCAAGACTTCATGTCTAGAAATGAAGCGTGTGCACCTACAATGCTACATTTGGCGAAATTGTTTGAAATATTCGTTAACAACTGTAGCCATTGCGAGCTTCGGCTGACAATTGACTACATCAAATCTACAATTACATCCAAATGGATCATAGCAAAGCAATTCTCTAATTGACTCATTCGAAGAAAGAAATCTAGATCGGGAAACAATACATGCAGCAGATGGCTCTGAAGCAGACGAAGTAATTGAAAGAGATGAGGGAGAGCCATTATGCAAAAGGAAAACAGCAAAGGAACATCCTTCAGTCATGCCAAAAGAGATTGAGAGCGATATGAAATATAAAGAATTTAGTGAGTGCGTCTATAAAAAGATTCAAGCGCTTCTGAATGGGAAAGCGACTTTTCGTCAAGAAAAGACAGATTCGTCTGATAGCGATTTTTTTCTTTAACGTTTTGGTTTTTTAACGTAGCCTCCGGGTGCCAAAACAGCGCTGCTTTTTGTAGCTTGCACTTCAAAACATGTAAAACCGAAATGATAAGTTGTATCTAACAACTTCCAAAGAGCGAACTTCGAAAGCGATAAACCAATAACATGTGCGAGACCAGCTTTTGGCATCAAAAAGTGAAAATATAGTGCCCCAAACAGGCGAATTTTTTCGAAACACCCATTATAGTGTTCGTTTTTCGAACTGGAGTGAACGAGGAGACGTCCTAATGAGATAATATGGATTTATGAGGCATTGAAACAAACTAACTATTCAAAAAGAAGAGGAAAAAATTCGATGACGTCATCAACCAAAATGCTCATCTCATCAAAAATTAAAAAAATATATATCATTCGATAGGTCTATTTGAGCTGTTTCCAGAAATGCAATTTTCATTTTGATATCTCATTCCTGTTAAAAGTAATCACACTTTAATTGTTAAAATTTGTCTTAATATGACGTCATCGATCACGTGAAAACAAAACATTTTTCGGAAAGGTATGCGGTGAATTCTGAAAGCTGATGGTCTAATCTATCGATTCCAGCCATAAAAACAAACATTAGCATGTTTGTTAGTTTGTCAGATTATATGCCCTGTCTATAACATTGTGTGCGTTTTGTTCCCATGGCACATCGTTCACTTGTAGGAAGTTTATAGCCTTAATGTGAAGTTTTTCATGGAGATCAAATTTAAAGTGCTTATTCAAGAGCAATTTTACATCGTGTTTGTTTCAAAACTATATAAATTTTAATGCATCTGTTTACAATGGCGCAAATTAAATCGTGTATACTAATTTGCTATTAGCCTCTAAAATAGTTGATTTGAAGCACTTTCGTGTAAGTAATAAGGACACTGTAAAACTCATTATGGGGTCATAATAACATCGTGTCTGCAACGGTGAAGCAAGCAATTTTGTTTTTCCAGTTCAAGTTCAACAGTGCGAGCAGTGAGGACACATGACGAGTATTCCCAAAGCAAGGAAACTACATTGCTAAATGTTTTGCATTTCCTACCACATATGACTGGTTGGTCATATGTCCTAGGGAGACAACTACACTAAAACTCAGTGTTGTGATATTGTAGTTACATTTGGGACGACCATCCCACTTCGCTGTCAAGCTTTACAGAGTAATTATTTTGTTCAGCGATTACGATGCATGTTTTCAAAAATTGATTAAAAATACGTTTCCTTCTAATGTCGGAATAAGTGTCGGAATCTTCTAAAGTTGCGACAATTTCAATGAAGAATGAAAAACCCAGTTGACACATACAACAAATTAGAATTGCAAACTATTACGACAAAGCCGTTAAAATTTTATAAATTTTATTATATTAAAATTGGAAAAGCTGGTCAACCTTTTAAGTCTTTCTCTTCGGCCATATTCGATCACCTCATTGCCTCTAGGCCACACTTTAAAACTTTTCTATATTAAAAACAGCATCCAATTCTAATCTAATTAATGTTTAACAGTTGCCAAAAAATTTATTAAATAGCCAATTAATTGTAATTAATTGTAATCCCATATCTAATTAATGTTTAACAGTTGCCAAAAAATTTATTAAATAGCCACTGAACTAACCAATTATCAACATAAGTTTTATTTTGAAAACGGGCATCCAGCTCTTTCAGAGATAGGCCTTGACAACCCGGTTCTTTATCATCACTGCCGTGCCCAGTAAATCTTTCAAGAGTAAATCTTTCAATCTTCGCTACCCTCAAGAAGACTTCTTCCTTCGTTGTCAGAGGAATTTATCTTGAACTACTATTTTCGCAATCCGACATTTTGAAAAGATTTTAGCCAGACACTGTTTCAACAGGCGAGGCATCTCTTGCTCAGAGAACAATAGTTGAAGAACAGTAGCTCGGTGGCGAGAGAATTCGGCGTCACCTAAGTCGAGTTATTAAAAAAAATGTGGCGCGCGGCCAAATTTTTCCATACTGACTATACTATAATTAAAGTCAAACTTGCGAGCCTAAAAGTTGAGCTTGAGCAAAACTGAATACCCTGGATTTAATTTTCAGGATTCAACGCAACAAATTCAAAAAACATTTGTTTTGAGACCACTCAAGCAAACATTTTGACTTCAGTTTTCGATCTTGTTTCATCAAGGTTAAAAAGCTTTCCTTTTCCAAAACAAAAATGAAATACTTTAATTGTTGTATTAGTTGCATAAGCATACAGCTAGAGAACTTTCTTCTTTTCACCTGATGCTTCCAACAACGAGTCAAAAATGCTCCCCGTCTCCGTGCGTGATCGTGCTCGTGGTCCCCCCTGCCACAGCATGCCCAGCATCTAGTATGGTACGTCATGTTGTTTGTTGTTTCAACAAGTTTACATTTTATCCAATGAAAAACTTGCAAAGTGACATCATACTTGGTAGCCTCACTTCAAATCAAAAGTGAACGTTTGAATCTGAGGCACATACCTTATATGGGCAAAGTAAACAGAAACACAGACACAGAACACAACATTTTTCCCCACTCACCAGCATCTACTCGCTTGCGCATGCGCTTCGCGAGTCAAAAATGATTCGCGTGTCATCCAACTGACGTCATAGCTCTTCAACAGACCTGGGTGTGTTTCCGCTTGAAAAAAACATACTTACACTCGTCAGAAAACATTCAAAATAGGTTCATAGTGATACTGAGATCTTTTTCTTTTCATTTTCGTAAAAAATGTCATTTTATGCTGCATAAGCCCAGGGCATCGCAGGTGAGCAAGTGAGCGAGATTGAGGACGCGGATCGATGAGGAGAGGGGAACCATTTGACGGAGGAAGATGCATTGGAAAGAAGTTTATGGGGAAGGCGCTGGACCTGGACCCTGACCCGGCACCTGTTGGAACAGCAAGCTGGCCTGATGAAGCACACTAATGACATTAAGAATCTTTTCTCAATACTATTTGGACGGCCGTCTCATCTTTCTTCGTATTGGATATTTGTACACACGGATCTGTTATCTATTGAAGCCAGAAAATATGTAATGATTAATTGTAATTCTGTGACAATTTTTTGACAGAGCTTATGCATGGTGATGGATGCAGCGACCTCTGACAATGCGCAAACACTGTTGCCATTTCTGGATCAGCTTCTAAGCGGCATCTTCGCTCATGTAAGTGATGACTTTAAGTTCTAAGGTTCTAATGCAACAAAATTTTACATAGCATTTTGATGTCAAAAATCCATAAATTTCCATGCACTGAGTAACATGGCGTAACTAAAATTTCAAATGATGTATATTGTGTTTTTTTGCTATTGATCTTCAAATTAGTCAATTTTGACGTTTTTATGTGAAAAATTAGACAACGCAGAACATGTCACCAAACGTCGTGTCTGCAGCAACGTTTGAAGCAGGCTTTCTATTCAAGATGGCGGGCTGCGAGTGAGCACAAACACATGACGAGCATCTCGATAGTAAATAACTCATGTAACCACTCAAATGTCGTAGAGATACATACAATGGTACGATTACACGTTTTTTATTTTATAAGAAACCTGGCTAAAGCTTCACTGGTGAAAGTTTCTTAAGTTTAGGGCATTTTGGACACATTTTACCAGTAAGAGTTTCTTAAAAGTTTCTTAATTGGATATTTGAAAAAACGCACGCATGGAATCAAAATATCGGAAAACAAGTGAAAAATAAGGTTAGGCTGGAAAATCGATTAAATATAGTTGTATATCTAACGTTAATCAATAAGCATCGTGACGTCACAGCGTTTCAAATTATTTCGTGTCATCACATGGAATTTTTCACAAAAGGTGGCCTTGTTCAAGGTGAAATGTAACTATAGTTTGTCAAATGCACGCTAAGCCTACAGCAAGCTGGTCAGTACAGCTTTGGCTTTCAAATAAGATCAAAAACCGATACGTCAAATTTCGTTGCATGAGCACTTTAAGGAATTTTTGATAACTTGGAAAAAATTTTTCTCCAGTTCATGGAGCGTGAGCTTGCATAACAATACGTTTCTGAAATTAGCCATGCCAGTTTCTGAATACATGCAATTTTCTCATGAAATTGTTACATGGGAATATTTTTGTTTTAGGCAACTTCAGAAATAAGTTAAATGAGGCAATTTATCCAAAAATAAAATAAAATTTTGCTTGTCAACACGAGCAGCAGCCGTTATCGAAATTCCTTGGACTGACTTTGTTGTGCTTCAAGGTCTCGTACAGATCGCTCGATTGTGTTTTTTAGAGAGCTCGTACTATTTAGAGTCAACTCTGAAGCATACATATAAATATCTAAGGGAGACAAAAGTCGCAGGATGAAAGTTTATTTAAATTGTTAGAAGCCGATTTGCATACATTTCAGCTGATTTATCTTTTCTCTTTCAAAGGCTTGCAACGAACCAGATTATTCGAATATACATTTAGTGAAAAATTACAACGAAGTCCTACGATGTTTTCAAGTTCTCAGTGAGTAAACCATTTTTTTAACTTGAATGTTTTTATATTTTGTCGCTTCTTCAGTTTTGAAGGTGAAACCATGCTAGAATTCTTCAAACTGTCAGGCATTTTAAAGCAGCTTTTCATTTTAGCTAAAGCATTCCAGGAGCGTGTTGTTGGATTTTTGCTACATAAAGTTGAAACTGGAAATGAGAAAGGGAAAGTAGCTGCCCTGGCTGTATTTCGACATATTATATATTCAGCAGGTTTGTTAACACTTAACGTTTTTCTCCTTATTATTATCACACAGTTGGAAAATGATGGCTTATCAATAAGTTATATGTACATTGTCATATACACTTCACAGTTATTGCTCTCATTTATCCCTTTAAAGATGGTAAAATTCATTCGGTTTTTCATCGTTATTTATTTTCATTGGTTTGTGTGTTTACTTTTTTAGAACAGAGTTTGTGTAATAAAAAAGAGATAATATTAAGTGGCTTGACCGTGACATTGCAAGAACCAAATCTGAAAGTGAGTTGCGTAGCTTAATGTAGAATTTTTGGATTTTGATTTGAAAAGTTTGTCACCAAATATTTGATGGGTTTCATGCCCTAACGTCAGATCGAAATGCAAGCTTTAGCTTTTAAGCTGCATTTAGACTTGTTGTCGATTACCTTTATAGCGGTGCTTTCCCAATTCGTGTTTTGTTTAATTGTCTATGGCATTCCAACTAATCGAAATCTAAGGAAACAATTACGTGAGAGTTGAGGTTTTCCAAGTAGCTAATATTTGGTGTTTTGGTCATTTCCAAGTGGCCGGAAAATTTTGCGCGGAAACAGCACGGAATTCCTGTTACTATGGGTAATCTGGAAATCCTCACTCTGATCTGTATAGTAATGATCTAACGAAGTATGACCAGCCTCTCATCGAAGTGACCGACTTCAGGTTGATTTTCATCGGCATACATTCTGAGACGAAAGATTCATCATATCAGCATAGTGTAAGAGTGATGACTAACTATTGACCCAATACACATGGTTTACAACAGGAAACATTACACTTATCGTCAGCATCAGAAAGATCTGGTTTTATCATTTATTAACCCAATGTTGTACATTATTTCCATGTAGTTGCTATGGGTCGGAACTCGTTGAAAGAGGTACATCTACTCTTATAGGTTTGGCTGTACCCTTAGTTTATACCAAAATGAAAATTAAAAGTTATCTGGTTGTTAAGAATTCA